>JAVCKT010097640.1:0-11490 GCA_032273925.1 Rhynchotus rufescens
TGTAACTTAATTTACCCGCTAGAATACATTGCTTTAAAGTCTTTAGCGTAAATTCTAAAATCAATAGTATGCATCCAAAATGAAGGAAATTGAAAACATCTAGATGCTTGGGTGATGCAGGGAAAGTAAAATAAATGGTGCTGAAGTATTCATACAGTGTGGAACTGGCTAAATTTCTTCATGTTTCTTTCTTTTTTTTTTTTTTTTTTTTTCTATTAGGGACTTGTGTTTTAAAAGTAAAATATGTAAAGTAGGTGAGAGAGATTTGGAGTGTTGACCATATTCCAGTGAAATACATTTGCCTAGTTAACTTTCTTTTTTTCCAGTGGAGTCATTTTATATTTTTTCAGCTACAAGTATTTGAGGGTGAGACAACAACTCAGACAGAAAGGTCTTGTGACTATCACTGTATACATAGTAATGTTACAGACATGATTCACCTGATCCAGTTGCAAAGACAAATGAATCAATTTATTTTCAGTATATACCCATATAAAAAAACACATTACAAATTTTTATTCCCCCATTACATATGTAAAGCTACAAGGTCTTAGTTAACCCAGGTATTCTAACACTAAACAGAGGAAATAAGCCTTGTCGGGTATTCTCTCTCTCTCTCTAATATATTTAGCAAGAAAATTTTGGATCATGTAGGCATTTGCAGAGCTCTTTACCTGACAAAATGAGATGGCTTAACTTTCATTGCAGAATGAAAAACTCTACTACCATTACTGCAAAATTAACAGAATTTGACAGGAAAGGTTATTTATGGAATTTTAGCTAGCTAAGGGCAGAAACTCTTTGAACTCTGTCTGAAGAGGTCTGTTTCAAGTAAGAAATATAACTGCAGTCTTTAAATCTAATTTACCAGCACTTAAGACCAGTTTATAGGCTGATTATAGTAACTGTCTTATGGATCTTTACCAGAAATGTCAGGAATTTTTGATTTCTGGCTTCCATTCCAAAGAAGGTTTGCAAGCCAGACTTGACCTCTGATTTTCCAAAGCCGTACAAGATCTAATGTTAAAAAGACACTTCAAAAGCCTATTATTCCTCTATAATAAAAAGCTTCTCCTTAGTTTAGGGTTAAAAATAATAATATAAATATATGCCTCCTGTTTATCATCCTGTATCTTTGATCAATGAAATTATATGCTTATGCAAATCTGCATAGATTACATGTATCATGACCAGGTAAGTAAAGAAGTTGAAATGACTGATGAACTGTATAAATAAAAAAGCTATGAGTATAAGAATACAGTTAGAAAAGAGTATTAATGCAATCAGTTCCAGTGCTCTATTAGAACATCTGCAGTAAAAGTTTTCTTATTTATATTCTTGCTTGCATATGGTGAAATTTCACTTTTTCCCTCTTGATAATTCTTAATATACAACCTTTCTCTGATTTGATATTTGCTTATTTTTCTCAGTGGTTTACAGTTATGAAAAAGAATTCCACATTTTCCAGAGTAATGACACTCTGAAATAATATAATGACAGCAGTGGAAATTGATACTGGGTTTGAGTCTACACTATCAAGCATCATTTACACAGTAAGTTCAAATTGCATATAGACACTATAATTTGGATTTGCCAGAATTTTATACCTGCTTGCACAGCTATAAATAGCTTCACATGTGCTACCCATGGAAGAATCAAGCTCTTTATCTTTGATAGAGCCATTCATTTCTTACTTTTTATGCATATCTATCATCTGCTTTTGAACTGGTATCAAAGTGAGTTTTTTTTCTTCTCTTTTTTTAAGATTATCTTTTTTGTAGATATTTCCCAGATAAATAATTTGGTCTCTCCCCACTGGGAGCTTTATTCTTCTATAACATCTTATTCTAAAGTGGGCACACAGAATAAAATGCACTTGGAGGCATTCACTCATCATTGTGACCCCTGTGACCAGAGAAATTGAAGATCAGCAAAATGGATGATATTACCAATGCGTGTGATAATAGGGTTTTAAGTTTTCTGTCATGTTAACTCATTAAATTCTTTTTTTTTCTGACTTTCTGTAGAAACATCTTTGAAGACAAATCTCTGTTTTTCGGTGCTAAGATAAAATGGGATAGTAACTTAAAGTTACACTGCTACATTCAAAGTGAATATTATTACTGCCATAACATGTCTGTAAATTTGTAGTTTTTAATTTTAGAGACCCTGTACAGACACACTTTGGAGTTAAAACATTAACTCCACTTTTCCATGACTATGCTAGCAGGAAGAGAGGCTGTAGGAAGAGGTTGTGTTTTACCTGTGGCAGTCCTAATTTCATAGTCCTTATGTCCAGATCACCAATGCTACAGAATTTATTGCAATGCACTTGGGCCCCCTCTCTGCCTATGTGCTGGTTTTGCCTCTGTCCCTGCATTGGCAATGAGCATCGTGCACTCAACCTGAGATGCAGCCAGGAGGCAGCCAGCGATGCCAGGCAGTGCTGGCAAAGGAGCATCAGTACCCAGAGGGAAAGAGCTTGTGCAGAGGACCATAAAATGCACGTTTCCAGGTACCTTATTTCATACTAGCCCTAGTTTAATCTCTTAGATTCAATGAGTATTCATCTCAGAGTGATCCAGTTCAGGTACCTTGAGCCTACTCACAATCAAAATGAAATATCCACATGCTGGTTTTGGCTGATATAGACATTACACTGGTTGAGCTCATGAGTCCATCCCTTTTTAGTGTAAAAAGTGCATAACCAAACAAAGCTTAATTAAAAAAAAAAGATGTTTTGCTTACCTGCCCGTGTGACTACAGGCTGTATATGCCAGGAACCATAAAACTGTCTCTTCTAATCTAGATTTGCCTTGGCATATACATTGCACCCATTTCCCCAGGGTCTTGCTACTTCCCAGAAAGGAAAGACCATTCTGAAGGAAATTTAATATCTTAATAATATCTTGGGTTTTGTGGGTTGTGGGCTTTTTGTTGTTGTTGTTGTTGTTGTTGTTTTGTTTTGTTTTTACTTCTTTTCTTTAGGTGGAATATTTTCTGCAAAGAAAGCATTGTATTAATGAAGGTATGTATCAATACGTATAAATACATGCATCAACAGAATTCTGCATTGTCCAGCATTCAAAAATTACAAGTTAGAGCTCTACACGCTGGATTAAAATTCAGCTGATTAAATAATCATTATGGATGTGAAAGGGCAGCGGTGTTGCCGAGCTTACTGTAATTAAGTCTCTAGAGTTGAGGTTATGAACCTTTCTCTATTGCTCTAAGAGTAAAAAAGTAAGAAAACCTAGAAATCTCATGCAGTACTAGGCTCTTAGCAGCTGCGGTTTTTATTAGAAAACACTGGATACCATTACATTCATCACTAACTGTGAAAAAATGAAATTTGTTGACCTTAGCAATATTACTGGAGAATTTTGTAGTCTGTTTCTAAAAATACTGGTGAAGACACCAAATAATTAACACTGCACTATCAGAGTTTCACTAACCTTGTTACACATTGCTTTTACTCCCTCAGCTACTTGAGGGGTTGAACTGTAGATGTAAACTTTCAGCTGAAAATCAATGATTACTTTCTATTTATATGAGCAATATCACATTTTTTTTTTCTTTACAGCTTCTGTTTCTGAAAGCATCATTAAAAAACGGAAAGAGAGGGCAACCTGTTTGAGGAGCAAGAATGACAAGAAAAAGCAATGCTTAAATGTTTTGTTATTGTTGCTACATGGCTTAAAAACAGTATATGGATAAATATTTCCAAATATTTAATATGAAAGCATAGTAAATAATTTACCACAGTCTATTTTCAAATCCATTAGAATTGTATTTAGTTTTTAGTTTAGTTTTTAGATTTTACCATCATTGGTATAAAATATTTAAGTCATTATATATGCCTTACTCCTTGACGCGTCCTGCATAATATTACTCAAAAGCTTATATCCTCCTGATATATTTTTTTAATGCCTTCAAGCATATTTCCTGATTTATTTGTCATAATTGAGCTATATTGAGTTGTTTTCTTTCTATACTATCTCCTGCTAGCTGACTGCAGGGTGACATAGTGCTCATTAAGCAGGGAGAATAACTCTTGCTCCCTGAGAAGAACATCCCTCAGATCCCTTCAGGTCATGCCATAACAATTTATCCTGGAACTCCTTGTTGATGTCTGGGCAACACGAGAGTACGTAAGCGACAGTGCAAAACTTCTTATGCCAAATCAATTGATGTTTCCTCTTTCCTTCTATCTCTCAGCCATACTTTAGAGAACTCATACCTATGGCTGACTAAGAAATGTATATAACAGATTTGGGATCCATTCTGCTTCCATGGTTGTTAATGAATAGTAATAACAGCAACAGCAGCAACAAAAGTAGCCAAGAGTAGCATATATTACTATCTTCTTTCTCTCTCTCTTTTTATTGTTTTTGTGTTTTTCTTTTCTTTTTTTTTTCCAGATGCAAACTGTACAACTTGGCTAAAGTATATGATCTGACCTGCCTTTCTGGAAACCTTACTGCCTTTTCAATTCCGAGACCTGCATTTGGGAGCTGAAGCTGTATTGGGTCACATACTTTTTCTCTTGAATGCTCAAAACTGTCTTGAGTGTTAGAATTTCCTTTTCCCTTTAATTTATTTTTACTGCAGCTGGTTGGAGGGTTACCTTGTCTTCATCAAGCCAATCCAAATGGAGTCAGACCTTTTATTCTTAATTCTTTTCAGTGTTGTTTCTTTGCTGGTCTGGAAGCTTTCCAATTTAAAGTCTCAATGAAGGTTTTCTCTTAATGCCTAGTTGTCTCTTGTTTCTATCAAGGCCTCCTGATGTTACTTTCATGCCTTTGTAAAGTCTCCACATCTACTCTTAATTCCTTATTGCCTAGCAGACAGGTATATCAGCTCTGCCACAATTGTTTCTGACTTGTTTTCATAGCAATGACAGCTCCCTGTTTCTTGCCTTTAGAATTAGTTCTTAGTCTTGGTCTTATATCTCGGTGTTTATATTTTCTTTCAAAAATGGAGAGAAAGAATTGATGAAGAAATTTATTTCTTTTCCTGATGCACTTTTTCTCTCATTTGAAATGTTTGCAAAATAGGTCTTATTTCCCTGAATGAAGAATAGGGATCAATTCTTTATTTGCTGCTTGGTGCTCCTTTCAGGAAGCAGCTAGCCCCAAAAACATCAGTCCATCTAAATTCCACCTTAACTGATATTTAACTATCCAAACAGCCCCAAACAGTGAACCAACTTATCTTATTTTCTACAATTTCCTAGCACTTTAGGTGACTACCTCAGGAATTTGTCAGATAGTTTTCCTATCTGTCAAATTTAAGTTACTCACAAATTATCAAAAATTCCAATTTTGTGGAGTAAGACTTATTTCTTGCTTAGTGCTAAGTTGCACTGATATTGCTGGAATGCCCAAATTCCATGAAAATGCTAAAAATTAGTGGTAGCAATAGCAAACAGGTTATTCACTACTTGTAATGCTTGTGGCACTCGGTCGAGCAATCACTGATTCTGATTTCTGGCGTCTGTTCAACTGAAGGGAGATTGACCTTATAGAACACTGAAATAAAAACTGACTCTCAGGAAGGGGCTCATAACCATAATTACCACCAACATTTTTAGTCATATTAATTTCTATAAGATCTGTATGAAATCTGATCTACAAGAAGTTTAAAATAAAAACTTTTGCTAAATTCCTCCAGTTTATTTTAAAACATGCAGAATGCAATATATGCATTTAATCATATGTAAAAATTTAAAATTCTGAGCCAAAACTGTATAATGAAGGAATGGGCAGGCAAATCTTAGCTTCCCGTAAACTCTCATGAGCTAGTCAGGATGTAAATACCTGGATATACAAGCGAGGGGGTTAATTACATTCCTGACTATGGCATTCATACACTCTCGGGAAGTAAACAGTTTAGACATTATTTATTTGCAGGTATAAACAAAGAGGAATAACCAATGCTAGAGGGAAGGATGTAACATTTAATTATCACTTCAATACATTTACATACAGAGCAATTACTCATCTTTAGCTTCCTAAGCTTTCCAGTATTTTAATGCATTTTAATTTCTTATAATTTGTAGTTTCCAGATTAGGACACTGAGTCAGTGAAGAGAAAGAATTGTAAATGTTATGGGTTACAACCTTCTGCCATATGATTGTGTGGGTTTTGCACCAGACAAGCAGCCTGATTATAATGAGACATCAATTTAAAACATTAACATGCATCTTTTGAAGCATATTTATAGGAACTCAGCTAACTCCTGTGAGGATTTATAGCAATATTCAGGCGTGCTGTTTAAAAATGTTATGGTCTGGTGCCCAGGGTAATTACATTCTACTGCCATGAAAGGGGAATGAATGACATAAAGTTTTCAGATATTGTCATGCAATAGGTGACAAATAAAGCATCATAACTAAGTCCATAAATACTCAGAGCATCAACAGCTTTAAGTGCAATGTTCCATTTTACAGACAGCCTTTTAAATTCAGTCATCCTCCAACTTCCATACCAAAAAGAGTAAAGTGTTTATGTTCATTTAGTGAAATACATGCCCAGCTCAGGATAAGAAATGAAATGCAATACTGTGTATTCAGCCATCTTCTTATATTCAAGAGATAATTCAACCCTTTGAAAAAGATACAATTGTTTTTGATAAATTCTAGAAACGTGAAGAAACATGAAGAGGTAAACTCAAACAAAATCTATAGCTCAATTTCGTGAATTTTTCTTTCCTTCAATTTTCTCTGCTAATCCATACAAGAACAGCATGAATTCAAGTAGTATGAAAGGTATTATTTTGGAAAGCAATTTATCTAAGATACAATATTTCTGTCATATTAATGTGTTGATACACATTATATAACAATGCATATCGTAATATAACCAAATGCAAAACTTCTTAAAACCTTCAATTCATTCATAAGTTAGTACAAGATTTAAAAGTTAGCAATTTCTTCATTACTTTTTATTTCCTCATCTGACATATAAGTTCATTTTTTTCAAGTCCTTCTATTTATATGCATATATCTTTTTTTTTTTTAATATGTGTTAACAAATTCAAAAGCTAATATTGCTATTACTTTTATAAACCATTTCCCCAGCGGGACAAATAAGAGAACAGGAAGAAAATTATATACATTTTTCTGCTTCACATTTATTGGCATATTAATGATGTGAAGCTTTCAGAGCCACTGGTATCTCTACTGGATAATGAATTTCTGCACCTGAGCTTGGAAGAAATGGATAAGCAGGCAAGCTGAAACTCCAGTTTCCAAGGAGACAACCTCAGCAACATGTAAGAAATATTTAAGTAGGTACAGTATGTCTCCATGAATTGGAGATTTTTTTTTCCTTGAACAGTGATAAATATAAACTATATTGAAGAGAAAAGTGTGCCCTTAGGGCAGCATTCTGAATCTCAGGCGTTGGGAGGGAGCATGGATTCTGTTGCAGATTTACAACAAGGCTTGCAAGGTGTGGAGGTCTTCCCCTAGATACTAGACTTACATTTCCTATGGCCACCTGCCACAAGCACTGAGCAGAACTATGTTCTATGCTAAGTTATCTATCTGTCTGTCTAGCAATTTATTTATTTTGCTCTCTGATTCAGTTTATGACCACAAAAAACATGCATTCTTCACTTAAATTAGCTTATGTGAAATCATGTAAATTACCCTATGTGAAATATATGAAATATACTGTGGCTGCAGCATGAAAATAGAATCACACTGTAGAAGTACAACATAAAAATACTTTCTGATGCTTGAGGAAAAGAGCAGTTCATTTAGGGTTCTCCTTCCTTAACTCGAGATGCTCCATATGAGGAGATATTTTTATAGTACTAGCTGTTGCTTTTCCATTCCCATGTTGTCACGAACGTCATGCTTCCTGCAAGCCTGTTTTACAACTGACATTGCAAAACACACAGTGTGGAATGAAAACTTTTGGAACTGTTCTTCCATTCAAACCCTCTTCCAACTTCTGCCATGCTTAAGGGAGAAGTAAAGAGGGGGAAGAAAATCTTCCTTCCAATCATTCAGTGAACATAAAAGCATTGATATGCTTATTTCATATTTAAGCACTTGCATACCACTGGCAGTTCAGGCACATAATTACCTCTGAGAATCAGATCTTTGTTCCAGAAGAGTTTAATTTATATAAGCAATTCTACTAACTAGTATATAAAAATTTCAGGAAGTAAATAGATGAAGCCTGTCTCTATCAGCTTCCTCCAGAGATATTTTTATCTTTTATTGTGGATAAATAAACATCTGACAAGTTGTGACAGTGGCCAAAAAAAGAAAATAAAAAAAAAAAGATATACACCAAGGAAAATCTTAATAGAGAAACCGAAAAAAGAAGTGGATACTACTTAAGACTGTTAAATTCACAGAGCAAAGCTTACAAGCCAAACACCTACTTCTTAATTATTAACATTGTTATGAGAGGCAGTATCTGCTTTTTCAGTAGATTTTTTTTTCAGTTGAAACAGAGCATTTAATTTAACATTTTCATAACATAAAGGTAAATGATACGGCACTCAAAGAATATTTCAATTAATAGGAGCAAGAAAGTAAATTCTGATAAAAGACACAGTTAAATAGATCTACATTAGTCAGATGGATGGACATGTTCATTAGATTTGTCTGGGAAACGAAAGATTTGTTCCACAGAGAAAGCAAACAGGAAAAAAAAAACAAAGACTTCAAAATTGGGAGTTGCTGGAGCTCAACTGCTTGTGAATAAGAGCTCTAGCAGTAAAATCATAGATAGAATATCTGTGAGGCTGTTAAACAACTCAATCTCACCAGAGAAACATACTAAATTTTGCTTAATCTATTTATAATAAGCAGGAATTAAAAACAGTTTTATCGTGTTTTATCATGAGAAACCATTGCAGAACATGTTATACAAGCACTGGAATTTTTCTTAGCACCATAATAAATAATTTTTTTTAAAAAAAAATGGAAAGTAACATTCCAATATTGAGCATGAAATTCAGTTTGCAAATGAGACATTTAAATATTAGCTGTCCATATATCAACTAAGTATCCTGTTTAGTTTTCTGTATGGTCAGTGGAGTTCAAAGGCTTAATTTATTTCCTATAAGCAACTAAATCCACAAGCAATAAACAAACAAAAAAAACCCTAGGCTTTCCACTGCAAGCTGAGTTGCTAGTTAGGGAGCAGGTTGGTAATCTGAAGTCTAGAGAGCTGACCAACCAGTTGGGAGCAGGAGTCAGTTGTATCACTATGTGTCACTTGAAATGCCCTACAAGATATAAAACATCTGCACGAGGCTGTCGTGTGTGACCCAGGAAAGCTTATTGACTGTAAGTGTGACTATAGAAAACTTATTGCTGTCTGGGTGAACGGTGGGAGGCCAAACTGGACAGCATTAGTTATCTAAAATGGCATCTAGACAGCTGAATTGGGATTCCATGTTGGCTGAATTGCTCTCCCAACTCCCTTTAGTGCTTTGATTGGATCTCATTTGACTAAGGTAAGAACTTAGCCAACGATTTAAACTTGGCTAGCTACACTTCAGTATTTTAATTTAAGGCCAAATCTCTCCTTCAGTGCAGAATCTCACTTCAAGGGGTAAAAATATTAAACCTAAACAATATCTGTTGCCTGGATACCAATGGTCATTTTCTGACTTGTACGAATTTGCAAGACAATTGTGGCACTTAACAGAATTGTGTCTATCTATCTACTTATTTTAAAAAAAGTTTTTAAAGAGTTTTAAAGAGATTAAAGAGAAAAAGTTTTCTAAAGCCTAACGTAAACATAACTAGTTGGCAACATGATTTTTTAAAGTGGAAAAGTTCAAGTAAAAAGTAGGGCTGTTCAAGGACTCCAAAAACATAATTCCAAAGCACTAAGAAATTTATGCTAAACATAAAGCCATCACATCAAAAGTGTTAGTGAATGGAGTAGTAAAATATGAAAATAAAAGGGGTGAAAGAAAGGCAAAGCAAATGGCAATTCTTGTAAGCTGCAGTTTAAAATGTATATATGACCGATGAGGGAAACTGAAAGAGCCAGCAAGTACCAGTTGTGAACTGGCTTCAAAGCTCTAAGAAATCATTTAAAATATGTCAATTGCAGTTAGGTAATGGGCTACGACTAAATGCTGACAAATAAATTATGAAAGGTGACATAAAATCTGAGGAATATTTTGGCAGATAGTTCTGTCAAATAATTGGAAGAATGTAGAAAGACACATTTACTCCACCTGATGAGGACAGGATGGCAGATTTACCAGTTTTGACAGAGGAAAGAAGTTATGAGCTAAGAACTACATTACCAATAAACACCTTCAACTCATTGAGCTCAAAGGACTAGCTACAGTAGTCACATTAACAACTGTGATGATTTTTAACAAAAATGTGTGGAATACCAAGAACTAGAAGAGTGAACTAGAAAACTGGAACATTGAAATAAACAGAAAAGATAACAAAAAATAGTAATCCGATGAAATAATTTCTTATAAGTTCTATGAATAAAGAATAAGACAAATATATGTATCATAGTTTTCTGGAAAAAAAATGATACAAGTGCTTACTGGTTAACCTTAAAGATTTTGAAGACTGATAGTTTATCACAATGAAGCAAAGTGATCAAAATTACTTTGTTAAATGGTCTCAATGCACCAAAAACATGTTTTCAAACATTCACAAGAGAGGGAAAACTTCCAAGCTTCAGAGATAAAGACAGTATCTAAAGAAACAACAGCTTTGAAAAGTAAGGATCAGAGGAAAATTCAGTATCAATATTTATGATTAGAAGAACATAAGCACTCACAGTATTGTAATTGCAAAAATAATTCTGCAGTTCTTTGGTTCAGAAAGAGTCTATAGAAGAGATAGAAGGATTTTGTCTCTACATGGTATTAATAAAATAGTACCTACTTCAAACACAGAAATAGGAGAGCAAATTTCAAGAAAGCTAATAAATGACCAGGAATCAAAAAACCCTTTTTATCATATTCAAACAGAAGATTGAGAGGTGACATATTCTCTGTCCATAGCAAAGCACTGAAACATGAATGACATACAAGGTGCTGAAAGGCTTTTAAGTCTTGTTTACAAATGTATAAAATGAAAAAATAGCTAGAGATCGAAGTTAAATAAGCACAATCTTAAAAAAAAAGATGCAATTTCCTAGCAGTGATAACAGCTACTCATCCACCTTAAAGTGAGGGCTGATATCTGTAAAAAAAGATCAGCTTTACTCCAGCCTCGCAAAGAAATGCTCTTGCCTCTGGGCATAAGGATGTTTGAGCTGGAGATGACTGTCAGCCTAAGAATTCATGAGTTTTAGAACCCTTCTGTCTACTTCTTTCCTTCCTTGGCCATGAGGAGAAGGAAAATGTGTGCATTGTCCTCTATATGCTAAAGATCCTTAAGTTCATCATAAGTGAACCTCATGCTTTAGGATTTCAGCTCACTGGTTTCAATAATTCATTGTTTGTTTATTATCCTTACTGCGTATCTGATTATATAT
>JAVCKT010097642.1:0-11489 GCA_032273925.1 Rhynchotus rufescens
TTGCCCTTCAAGTCCTGGAACAAGTGAAGAAATAAAACTTAGAAGAGGAGGGATCCTTATATCTCACTGGAAAAATTTAGCTGTGTTATTTTGCTTCTTTCATGTTACTCTTTGTATTAGCTACAGAAAAATAATATACGTTTAAATAAAAATATTACTTTTATTTATCAAAGTATTTCCATTTTGCTGATGAGGGAGTGAGGGCAAATAAGAGGATGTGTTTACCATTGTTTTAAAGTAAAAATAACAAAAAAAAAGTTTACAAATATTTTTTAAAAATGAGTATGGGTTGAATATATGGCTTTTGAATATATCATACACTAAGTTGCAAATGTGTTGTGAGCCAAACCAGGGAAGCATTTGAGGACTGAAAATGCCCCTTGGGCAGACCAGTGCACCTTGTCCATCTGGAAGATTGAAGGTGCAAGCCAAGAAGCCTGAGAGAAAGAAAGCCAAGGATAGGGTATATCTTCTCAACAGATCATCTGTGTCTGAAGTACTGAAAATAAAAGAAATAAATATAACTGTGATGCATCAAGCAAAACGGTACTTTGAAGAAGCTTTCTGCATGAAAAAATTGAAAGTTCAGCGAAGGCGTATTGGAACGGATATTTCAAGCATAAATCCTATTCTTAAAGAAATTAAATTCTCTCAGTGACTACCTTCCACACCTTCCATAAATTTGATATATGCATCCCATCCCTATCTAGATTTAAGAAGACACCGAAGAACTTTCTCTCTTCTTCTTTATTGCTAAAAAATTTCATTCCCGCGATGTATGACAAATGCACTTCCTCTGTGGACTTTCTTTTCAGCTACTGCACGCTCTGTGTCAGCTGGTGTCTGTCTCAGTGGAAAGATTCACACCAGCTTGCCCAGTGCCCTGTAGCAGGGTCCTGCCACCGCTGCAGCCACAACGTGGGCTATGTGCTAAGTGCACAAGGCCTCAGGTCTGCCACTTGCCAGGCATGCTCTAAACTTTTTGCTGACCTGCCGGCTGCTCTGCTCCAACTTGCTAAATGTAGTTGGAATAGCAATTTTTCTCCTGTCCAGGTGGCCGCAGCTAATTTCTTTTACCCTGCTCTTCAGTATGTGGCTCTGTTGTGATTATAGGACTCTGACATAGAGGCGTGGGGTGAGAGGAGATGGGGCACAACCTGGCAATGGAGATCCTGTCACTATAAACCGCTCACTGGTTGTGAGCTAAAGAAATGCAGACCTGGAGCTCAACAGAACTGGCTTTAGGGGAAATGGAGAGGGCAGAGAACTAGCATCCAGCATGCATCAGAGGCACTGGATATGGGGAACTTGGATGCAAGGTGGATCTGCAGAGCAGTGAGGAAAGGGCAAAATGTGTAAGCATGTTAAGAAACTTAAAAACATCCCCAAGTGGATCCTAGAGGGAGGAAGAAGAAACTATCAGCACAAACATCATTTTCTCCTGTCAAAGGACCCCGTGTGCTGAGGTCAGGCCACAACAACCAGAATCAACCCATGCACGTCAGGTCCCAGACAGAGGAAAAGTGAGCCCTGGATCAGAAAAAGGAGCTAAAGCTAAGAAACACTCCAGTAACACTTTCAGCCACATTGCTATTTCTGCTCTTGAAGTTTTTTTCTTATTCAAGTCAGTGTTTGTCAAAAGACAAACTCTTTGCTTTGTGCCCTAATTAGTTTTGGACTAATAATGATTCTTGGGTTAAGCTGCTAAGTTTTCAGCTTCGCTAGAAATAAGTTTCTGGCCTTGTACATAAGATATGCTTCTGCTTTGCCTATAAAAGAATATTTCAGTATTTTTATCACGTTAGCAGTTTGGAAAAGTGTCTCACCTCTGTTAGCATAACATGCAAGACTAAATACTACTATAACTTCTAACATAAAGTTTATTCCAGCTCAAGCTCCATCTGCATATACAAAATAGAAAGGAATTTGAGAGATCAGATTTTCAGATGGTGTAAGCAAGCTCAACTTTTTGAAGAAATGGAAAAAAAGTAGAGCTCTGGTTTTTAGACTCTTGAGTTCTTTGAAAATCTGACTTCTGGCTTGGTTATACCCTAAGGATGAAGTCAGTGGGAATTTTGCCACATATTCCTACTAAGGCCCAAGAATTTTTTGTCCCAAAATAAAGCTTTCATCCAGAAAAAGTTGAGAGCAGACCAAAACATAGCCCAGTCTTCTGCTTAAGCTTGAGTGCTGAGTCTGATGCCAGCAATGAATTTGGACATTGTTGCCTGTGCACTGGAGCTAAAAGAAAAGGGCAGTGGTCTCAAAATATGTGGGAACACATATTGGGCTTGATTTGTCTTTGGGATTTTTTCAAATGCATTAGAAACACACATGAGTTCATTAGATCAGCTTGTGCTACAAAGCACATTATTAAAAAAAAATAGAGAAAGAGTAGCAAGGAACATGCAGCTGTGAGCAAGGAGAATGAGACTAGATGCTCCAAGAAAAATACAGTGCTTGAAGGCCCTGCATTAGAAAGTGTAGGCACCTCTGGATCTCTGGAGGAAAACCACAAAAACAAAAAAAAAGGCTATGTGTATTAACCTGTACATCTGTGTTAATTCCTTTAGATCGTGTGGTATGCAGGAGTAACTTTGATTTAATAAATCTTCAAGTTAAAACATGTATAGATGAAAATGTGTGCAACTTGTATGTTGACTGAAGTGTTTTATTCCCCATTCAAGATATATGGAGAAAGTTCCTAGCCTAATTCAACTGAATTTGACTGCATTTAAAGATGTAAGTCTATAAACCAAGAATGAAGGGAATATGGGTGACCTTCTCAAACAAGATGCACTTTATGTGTGCCTTGTCCCGTCTACAAAGAGGGAAAGTTTTCAAATTATTCTGGGGGTAACTGTGGTAATTTCAGGTATCAGAAGTATACAGCTCAGTACACTTTAAAAAAAATAAAAATAAATCTTCTTTTCAAGCTTACAGATGCCCAGCATTACTTTTATTGCTTTGTCACATTAGATCCTGTTCATTTCTGTGTGTTTATGCACAAAAAGTGCGGACTCCATCTGCTCAAAGTTAGATATTCTGTAAAAAAACATGCTGTCTGAGTCTGAGCTATTCACTACAGATCCTTTTACAGTTTGCTAAAAGAAACAGTTATTTCCAGAGGGCAATTCCCCTTCCTCTAAGGTTGATCTTTAAGACAAATCATCTTCCAGAAATGCTGGCTTCTCTTAACTGAGGTTCAAACACGACCAGCTCAGACTTAGAAGTTGAAAAGAGTTCCCTTAAAGCTAAGCAAGATGAATCTCTTTTAATAGTCTGTGTACGGAGACACACAATGTTTCTTATGAATTTCTACTTTTCGCTAATTCAAGAGTTCTAACACAAGATCATGTATCGTGCTCGTCTGTAAAGATTGCTCTGGATTGGACTGTTTTGCATTCTCAAACTAAGTTTTGGATTTTATTGACACATTGATAAAGTTAGCAACTCTACATAAGGCATTTGATATTTTAGAGCTATTTCACACATAAGATTTAAAAAGAAAACCAAAAGATTCCAAAGCATTTGAGCCTTCCAGTTGAAAACAGATCCCTGAAATTTAATTAGAATTTAGAATGATGGTTTGTTTATATTGAATTTTTCAAAACAATAACTTGTTTTTGATTTTCAAGTGAACACCTGAATGCTTTCATAAGAAAAAAAAATTACAATTTTTGTGCTATGAAAAAACACAAGAGACACTCAAACTTTCACAGTCATTCTAAAAATATTTGATTAGCATATTTTTTACACTCAATCATTTTTGGAAAATTTACTATCATCTCTGTATTACAGTGTTGGATTAGCCATGGAATGATTCTCATCACCAAACTGCATGCTGCGTAACCATCTTGAAATACAACTAGGCTGAAGCAATGGAAAAAGCATCACAATCTTTGATAGGGAAGCTCATTTTCTGGAGCAATGCAGGGCAGGGGAATTGAGTTCAGGAGTAACCTCGGGACTGCTATTTCCCTGCCAGATGGAAAATCTCAGAGGCGACACATTTGGTCCTCAGGGGGAAGGATGCCAGGCTACGCCAGGCCCCTTGACAGGCCATCGACTCCACACCAATTACATTGGCCTTGGAGGAGATTACAGCTCCTGCTCTCCTTGTCAGAGGAAAGGCTGCAGCAGCAAGAAATGCAGAGGAGGAGGGGGCATCGTGGCTGCATTTGTGCACAGCGGGAACGCAGTGAGCTCGGTTAGAAGCTGCAGAATCCTCTAGCTGGACCTGCTCAGCCCCACGGCCCCGGAACCAGCCAGCAGCGAGGCTGAACACATATTCCCAATAGACCCACGTGCACATCTGTAACACATATAGACACCTACGCCCAGCCTTTCTCCTTGACTTGCTGCCTGGCTCCAGCTGCTGCTGCTGAGACCCACACAGACACACACTCAGTAGATCCCTCCAGTAATGAGCCTTATCCACCCTGCCTACCCCTCAGTTATTTCTTGGGTCCCGTGTCTCCCAGTTGCCTCACTCATACACATGCACAGGCTAGAAGGTCTCTCTGGTAGCTGGGCCAGACTTATGACTTGATCAGTAGCCAACTCTGAACTCCATGGCCCCTCACAAACTCTCCAGTGTCTCCAGTCTCCAGCCTAGACTCCTGGTCACTCCAATAGCTGGCTTCCAAGTCTTTATCGTACTCACAGGCTACTCCACCTTGCTGTTTTCCAGCAATCCAATGCTGGCACGTGCACCCTCCCTTATTCTGGTTGCTGGCATCATGGACCCTGAGATTGGAACTCCAGTGCCAGCCCCTAGCACTGAATCCTCAGTGCACACACGTACTCAGAATGGAGAGCCTCTCACCTGGGACAATAATTACAACTGCATTCTAATGAGAAGACAAAAGCAACTGTGGAGATCAGGCCCTGAGGGGGTAGACTAAGGCAAGTACACTGGCAGGCCCATTTGCATATGAGTGGCCACTTTTATCACATTACTCCTTTTTTTTCCCCACACTTCTTCCTCCTCAATGACCTCAATCACTCCCTTTCCCAACTGCAGTCCCGTCCCTCAGCATCCCATCAGAAGTCTGGTACAGGCCCAAATTGCTCCCCTCTGCATTCCCACAACGTACCCCATCTTTTCATAGGCAGTGATCCCCCCTCACTTTGTGAGCTGCTCCAGGAACCCTCCCGGGGATCACTGGTGCTTGTGTCCCTGATGGGGTGACTGCGTTCCACTCATCTGCCACCCCAGTGTTCCTCAGTGTGGGGAGAGCTGAGCCTTTAATCACAAACTACAGCAAACACATATCTCATTAATTCCACAGAAATGAAAACAGTGGGGGCAACTCACAGAAAAACGTAGGTAGTGCTAATACTGTAACACTGGCTTTGCTAAACAGGAGGACACTAGGTCAATACAGACACATATACTAGAGAAGGGACTGTGATAAGGTTGTTTTCCCTCTTTTATTATTTCCTCTTTTTTCTTTTTCGTTTTCTTTTTTAAAATTATTATTCTTTTTCTTTTCTGCAATTTTTACTTGGTTTCCATTGTTGCCCTTCCAAATCAATGTGTCTGAAGCAGGCTCTTGGACTTCAGTCCTTCCTGCACTTGTTAGCAGGGTTAACATGACCTCATCCAACTGCCATGTATGCCTTAGGGCCATACAGCTCTTCTCAACATCAGGTTATGTCTATGAAGTGACTTGAGAGTAGCAGAAAATTAAGGCTTTTGAAAAGTGTAATATGTGGTACCAAACATCTAGTTTTATCTGTGAACTTGGCATAGGCCTTTGTATACGCATTTGGGGATTTCTTTAGTTCTGAGAAGTTCTGATCTGGTCGCTGGGCTGAAAACTCATCTGCATTTGTAGGGCATAATTTGTGCTGCTGGAAACTGTCTTCTGGCACAGTTTCATCCAAAAGCTGTCCAGTTTTTGTGCACAGAGAACCCTCCCCAATGAAAGTCAAGGTGTGGCAAATTGAGAAAACTGGGAAGCATTCTTGCTTCAATCACATGAAAAGAGAAAAACAGATCCTCTCTATTTTTAAATAATAATCAAAAAATATTTGAGGCTTGCCATGTAAGTCAATGGGATACAGAGAAGCACACCTAGTGCATTATTGAAGCTAGAATTAATCCAAGGAAAATCTGCTGCAATGCATATCATGTGTGTAGCCCCTATCCTTGTCTCCAAATGGCACCCTGACATGCTGCACTATGCTGTGAAAGGCAGAGGGAACAGCTTTCCCAAAAGGTTCCCTCCATTAAACATCCTTGGAATTTTGTCCACCTTTTGTGTTGGAGAGACCTAGTAGATTCATGCCAGAAGAGAGTAAGAGACTCGCTTATTTAGAGGATTATTAGAGGACAGGACCTGAAAATGAATGGGGGAGCAAAGTTATTTGACAGTACAGAGATAATTGATAGAGTTAGTACTGTGTGGAAGAAAAAACAAAGACACTTACCTACATTCCAATAAAAGAACATTTTTACTGAAGAAATGGATCTAATACAGTATGTCATATATATTCATATATATATAAGTATTCATTCTTGTGTATTTATTAACCAACTACTACAGCTATTTTAGTGTAATTGCAGTGAGCAATGGATTACTGAAGAGACACTGATACAGTGCAGTTTATAAACAAGGAATCATATTAGCAAAGTAGCATATTTTAGGCTCCCTAAACTAACTGAAAAATTCTAAGCCATGCCTATTATGAAGGCATGCAGGAAAGTTAATCAAATAAAGGTGGAAAGTAAGTAGGCTTACAGGTTGATAAACACCATATGGGTGCTCTCATGCAGGAATAAAATGTCTTTTTTTTTTGTTGCAGCTTAATTCTGTTTAAATTGCTGCTAACTCAGAACTCTCTATTCTGAGTGGAAACACATGTCCTAAATATTGAACGTGCTTGAACTTAGGCCTGTAACTTAACCACTTGATTATCTATAGCTTTCCAAAGAGTCCCCATCAAAACTAACCACTAAAGCAACCTGCAGCTTCTATTAATATGTAAAATGTATAGGCAAGCATAGCAATGTGCTCTAAGAAAGGAGAGACCTGTGCATCAGCCAGGTAGAGCTCTTCTAATACGCAGCTACTCCCACGTCCTCATGTGTTCTCATAAATTAAGCTCCCAAAGACCACTCCCCCGTACCCAATAACTGATGTAGGGAGTTCAAAGGAGTGTAGTCCCTTCATCTCTCCTGAATTTGTCCCAAGGGCACTTGATCCTCCTTTTTTTTTTGTTACATAGCAAAGATGTAAGAATGGCAAAGCACATTAGAACAGGTCGTAACAGTCTCAAAGCTGGTATCAGAGGGCTGCTCCTGGCCATTCAAATTCCACAGAAAGACAAGCTCCTAGCTGTTCTGCAGCCATACCCTACCTACAAAATACAACATTCAGAGGAGAAATACTTCTTGATATATTGCTTCTGGTTTAATTTTAATGTTTGTCCTTGTGTCATATTTCTTAGCACTTAAAAAATATAGGAAGCAGTAAAAAGAGTTTTTTTAAAAAAGGACAGAGAGACAGAGAGCAGTAAATGCTAACTGATTCATAGCTGAAATTTCAGTCTGTTGCTCAAACTGTCTGACACGCGTTTGATGTATGGATGATGAGAAAACTTTCATAACAGCTATTTCATTTGTGTGCTCTTAAATAGGGCAAGAATATTCAGGGAATGTGCATCAGCACTAAATAATTCACTCATTGCAGGTCTTGTTCTGTGGACTAAAAAGGTAATATTGCCTTGATCTATTTTGGTGCACAGTGACATCAGCAGTGGTTCCCCACCAGTGGTATGAGTACCTCTAGCAATACACAAACCACTTCCAAGGCTGCTGAGAGGCATCTTCCACATTCCCATATGGATGCTAATTTGGATCACCCAGGAATGCCTGTTCAAGGCAATTCCTGGTAGATGTTTATGCAGACGTCCACCCCTGGCTCTGCTCAAGACATTCCTGCCTGCATGTCCTGACTGACCTGAGCCTCCAAGGCTGTTGCCTAAGCCGTTCACGGACACACAGGGGCTGAGTCAGGAGGGCAGGAGGATGAGCAATGGTGCTGATGCCAGTGTGTGAGACGATATGGTAGAAGAGTGAGAGGTTGACAAGGGTTCTCCTGGGCTGGGAAAGTTTAGAGCCAATATTTGCTGTCATTGCCAGTAGTACCTGCCCAAATTGCATTTGAACATCCCCCCTATGCAGTATTAATTCCAGAAGCCTTTGAATAACCACTTAGAGATTGATAGAAAGAAGAATGCTAAAACCCCTGCCTCTGCACATCTCTGGCTGCTATGTAATTTCATATTTTAATAGCCTTTAAGGAAATTTTACATTTGCTGTGGAACCTGAAGGGGAAAATGCCCAACCTGTTTCCTCCAGATGGAGAATTCCAAGCTCCATGGATACTGTTGCTATAATACAGCTTCATAACTCTGTAGCTGGACTCTAGGTGCCCTTTGAAGGCAGATCTTTGATAAGAATTTTTATCTTCCTTTTTTTTTTGGAAACACGAGAGGAATTGTAAGAAAAATAGGGAATGGTTTTACTATTGCTAAATAGTCCTAGGTCTCACTGCTAGAACTCTCATCTCATAGCAAGCCTAAATTATCTAATATGAATATTTACAACATCTTCAGCTGGGTCAAGGTTTTGTAGATGACCTCAAATTCAGTCTCTAAAGAGCACAAATGTGCAGAGTATTTATGCAAGAAAATGTTTCTGAGCATCATATAATCAAACAAGAAGCTGAAGGAGACAGCAAACAATAAAAAGAAAAAAAAAAGAGCTGAAACAGAGCATGAATGGTAAAAAATTCTTAAAGTGGTACTGATAAATAGGTCAAATGACGGCAATTCATTTCTGAGAGCATCTAACTGGCTGTGCTACATGACCACATCTGAATTTGATCCAGAGCAGAGGCAACACTAAACAGCTCTTTTTTCTCATTCCGTCTCCTTTTTGTATTGCAGAGACATTTACTGGGACCTGAGGCCCATGAAAGTGCAAGGCAGTCAGGCTGCGAGAGAATCGGAATAGTTACAGAGACCAGAGAGTTAATGATGGGGCTGAATAATTTACAGCATCACTCTGCTCCTCACTGTGGTGCTTGAGAGGGCTGGGCTAGAAGGAGCTCCTTTAGGAAGGGATGCCAGAGGCCAGGCCACCCGGTGTGGCATCCTCCGTCGGTCCAACAGCCTCACTACCGGACCAAATCCATCTTCAAAGCACGAGAGTGGCAGGGAGAGATGGTGCTGCGGAGCTCCTGCTCTCAACCTTCCACCCTCTGATGAAGCACTGCATCTTTCCCGTGATATCAGTGTTTTGTCTACTTTCTCACTACCCCAAATCCCACGCGATGAAAATAACAGGAGTGCTGTGATGCAGGCTGCTGGAAGCAGCTCTGAGCACTGCACGTTTTCCTTTTGAGAGTCACAGGAGGGAAAGCAGTCGTGCCAGGCTCAGAGCCAGGACATGGGGCTCCCCGCTGCGTGGGCTGCATGAGTTGTTTGGCCTTGGCCTGCCTTGTTTGCCACTCTTGCCAGAAGAGGATTATGCATATTTCAGAGAAATATTATGCTATAACATACTATAAAGTATTAGTAATAATACTTTATAATAATGTAATGTCCTTTATCATATGCAGTATATCATATTTTATATATATATATAACATTCTGATTTCAAACATCCTGTGATTATACATCTTCAGGTTTTACAAGTTTTAACACTTGCATTGCCTCAGACCACTGAATGCTATGCATATCTGAAGACAGTGACAGGAGATTGCATCCAGCCCCAGGACAGGAAGGATGAAAACCCTTTTAAGTGGTAATTCCAAAAATGTACACATGCATGCGTGTGAAAAAAACGAAAATCTCAACTTGCTCAAGCCACTGATGTAAATCCAAGGAGCTGATGGGAACTAACCAAGTTATTCATACAAATTCTAGGAAGCAATAAAGACCAGAAACAGTTAAATGAGTATGCCTGCTCCATTCTGTGGCAGAAATATAAACTACATGCTCTCGGCATTCAAATGTCATGTTAAAAGAACTGGTGCATACATTTGGAACTATGGTTATGAAAAAATCCTTCTGTAGTACAGGAATTTTAATTCACTGCTCAGTTCTTTCCCAGTGTGATGCTGGAAACAACAACAACAACAACAACAAAAAACAGACAAACAAAAAAATCCACCTAAACTTCCCCCCCCTATAATTTCCTCTGAGCTCCTCTAAGTAACTACTTGACTACAAATTATAATACACTTGACTTTTCATATATAAAGAAAGAATAGCTCAAGATATCTGAAGCTTTAGTCAAAATGTGAGTAGTGCATTGGATTAATATCAATGGAAAATTAATCTTTGAAAAAAATCTTTTTATGCTAATGTTTTCTTTGTTTTTTTTATTTTCTTAAAAAGCAAATAATAACACATAACATTATTGTTATACTCTTGTATTTGCATAATGCTTCAGTCTCTCAGTTCATGTCAAAGAAATTGTTGCTTTAGAAGACCTGACCTGACTGATGAGATTTCTGATGCACCATATGACAAACCCAACTAATTGACTTTTATGAGAAAAAGATCAGAACAATTTATCCTAGTACTATATATCTTTTTTTTTTTTTTTTTTTTTCTGGCCAGAAAGGTCATGATGACAAAGCTGCAAAATTGAAAAATGATATAACTTTCCAAAAACATGAAAAGTCACATTACTCTTTTCTATGCCAAGCTTGTGCCAAAGATGAGACAGAACCAAACCTCAAGATACTTGATATTAATAGTCGGCGGAGAATGATGAGGCTCCTGCTCTCTGTTCACGTAAAAGGGTGTCTCGGGGACAGTGGCACTACTGAAGTCAGAAAATCAGATTGCACCTTCCACAAAGTTAGCATCCGCATGGTGCTTTGAAGTTAATTGGATTCCGAAGTTAATTGGGTTTATCTCAGGGGAAAATTTGACCCACTAGAATCACTGCTAGCATGAAGGGCTTTGGAATCAAGCCTGTGTTGCTGGTCAAAGAGATTAATTGTACAGAAGAAGAAGACTTTTGAGACAGAAAGGAGGACAGAAGGCTGATGCAAAGGCAACTTGACAACTCCTTTGAGCTGGTTGTTGTTCATCTCATATAATATGATGAGAATGGGAGGCAGTCAGCACCACTCTGATTCCAACCAAATATTTCCTTAGTCTCTCAATCTCTCGTCACAAAAGCAAAGTGCATAAATAGGATGAATGAATGAGAACAAGCTAGACTGGTAATGCAGGTTGCCATCTGGATCGATGGAGGATCATGGTTACAGAGATCTGACTTAGTCATATCTGATGCCTCAAATTTATATGTGTAACTTACCTAAAAAAGCATAACCGGAAAATACATTTCATCACATGTGGCTTAAATACTTCTCTGAGTTAGGAGATCACAAGAATTCCTTTCTCTAGCTTCTCATAGTAACATGGGATCGATTGGTAAAAATAATATTTATGACCTC
>JAVCKT010097643.1:0-11488 GCA_032273925.1 Rhynchotus rufescens
AAAAAAAACCCAAAACAGACCCATCCTAACAATAAATACCCTATCCTGTCTTTACCTTTACAGACAGGAACAGAAATGATCCTTGTCTCACATCTCACACAATTTATTACTAGAGTACTAGTCTCCTCTCCTACTTTTGTGTAAAATTCCTTGTGAATCCTTAGGTAACCCCTAGACTTGAGGTGCATGTGTTGGAAACGGCTTACAGCCATTCCACTGAATTTTCTCATTGCACCAATAAAAGTTAGACACGAGAGGCTCGCAGACCCTAACGCTACGATACTAACTCTGCTCCTTAGCTTGTCCCGAGGATCAGCACCCGCACACTGCATCACGAGGCCAGTCCAAGGAAACCAATCCAAGAAAACTAGCTGCAGAGGCCCGAAGGAGCAGCAGCTGCAACGCACCTCGGTGCGTGCCCATGCCACAACGCCAAGCACACCGCAGGTCTGCGAGCACAGGCAGGAGGCAACCCGGCAAGCCAACAACAGGCTGCCCTGCTGTTCTCTCACTCACCTCTCCCGCTCTGCACCTCTGGGGCTCACCGCGAGTCCTCCACAGAGTTTCAATCACAGGCGTCCAGGGAAAAGCCTGGACAAAGCTGCCCCGCTTTCCCGCAGATGAGGACACAGGGAGACAAGTGGGGCCCTGGGATCCTCCCGGGAAGGCGCCGCAGACCCGCGAGGAGCGCGCGGCGCCAGGAGGGACCGCGGGGCGGGCTGGCGGCCGCACTAAGCTGCGCCTCGCCGCCAGCTTAGCGATATAATTAGAGGCACAGAGGGGAGGCCGCCGCGCCGCACGGGGAGCCCGCCTGCTGCGGGGTGAGTCCTGGTGGTGGCTGCTGAGGTGGTGGCCGCTGAGCGCGGGGGTGAGTGCCGGAGGCGGCCGCTGAGGTGGTGGCCGCTGAGCGCGTCCTCGGCATCGTGGTCGGGAGCGCTGGGGCTTGCTCTGGGAGAAGGAAGGATCGACAGGGTGATTTTTCCTTGGTGGTGTTTAGTTTTGCTGTTCATTTAGAGAGCTGCTTGAAAAGGTGCACAAAAATATATCTAGATTAAGCTCTTGAAACCTGTTTTTAATTTTTTTAAGAATTTTTAATAATTAAATAATTTTTAAACCAGGCCTGTGAAGACAATGGCATTTGGGAATTACAGATCTTTTTTCTATACCACAGAATCATAATGCTTGGAAATGGGCTTCAAGATCAACGAGTCCAATCACCAACTCATCACCACCATGCCGACTAAATCAAGTCCATACATGTCTCATCTGCATGTTCTAGATCAAAATAAATTATCTTCTCAGAGCAGCACTTTCCCAAAAGACAGCGAGCCTCTGACATCCCTTACTAACTGCCCCAGCACTCAGAAGGGCACCAAAAGGGCACCAAAAATCATCTTTGCCTATGAAGCGGTCACAGTTACGTCCTTCCATCCATCCTTGGTTTAGCCCACTCTAGGGACTTTCAGAAGACAATTTATACCAATAATCATCTGGAGGAGACAAGTTTTTCCATACTTACGCTACTATTATTTCGCACGCACCTTGTTATGGGGGCCAACCACCACGGTGCGTGCGGTTGTAGAGGGTACAGTAACAGGCTGCACAGGCTGTATTTGGAATAAAAAGATTCCTCATTCCCCCCTAAGAAACAGCACAGTCCCAGGACGGTTTAAAACACTTTCTTCTTTTCTGCTGATGTCACTTTTTTCAAGAGAGAAAAAAGATCTTGACCACTGGCTCCTTCACCTGATACAGGCTGCGAGTGGTTGGGAAAGAGCCTCAAGCCATCACTGATTGTTTGGAGGCAGGAGCAAGCAAAGCCTTGGATCATCCTTGCAACAGGTTTTTGGCAGAAATGCTCAGCAAGCTGTTACATCCGGATTATTTTCTTAAGCAGTGCTAACAGACAGAGAGTCGATGAATATTTGCCTTATGAGGCCTTTGCACTGGAGCTTTTAGATGCTTTGTGGCCATCTCCAACAAAATACCAGGCATAAGAGCAGGCAGTACAGCTGTACTCTTCCTGAGCTGGAAATATAAGCATAATATAAAACTGCATACAGAAATCCCACCTTTTGAAAGGTGAGGGAAACTTCCATCTCACATCAGCAAATGGTAAAACAACAGAAACAGGGCAACATGATCAAACCAGGGTATAGATTCAGAAGCAAAGAGAGTTACAACTGGGTTACACTGTATTTTGGCAATGCTGGGGACAGATGACGAGACGGCTGGATGACATGAGCACACTTGAGTCATTTTATAATATATATGACAATCACCAGGGCAATGGTTAGCCATTCCCTTCCATACCTAGCCATACCTTTCATACCAAGATCTAAACAGGTCGGGTAGTCGAAAGGCCCTACACATATCAGGAGAGACTAGTTTGTGTTTTAAAGCAAGAAACGCACACACTGACAGGTGAATATTTTACCTTCTGTAGAGTGTTATTTTCTAGATGAAGATTTGTTTTCTTTTTCAAATAAATATTTAGTTAAATATTTCAATTAAATATTCTCTTGCCTGCAGAGAAAGTAAAAACCAAACCAAAACAAAATTCCTCACCTTATCTGACCTAATTAGTTTCTATATTAAGAGAACTCTTTCATCCATGTTACGATCACAGAATCGCTGAGGTTGGAAAAGACCTTTGAGATCACAGAGTCCACCCGGGAGCCCCTCCACACCCTGCCTGCTAACTCACGTCCCCAAGCTCCCCATCTGCGCGGGTCTTGAGCGCTGCCAGGGACGGGGACCCCAGCACTTCCCTGGGCAGCCTCTTCCAATGCTCCACCACTCTTTCCACGTAGGAATTCTTCATAATATCTAACCTCGGCATAATATCCCCTCGTGCAACTTGAGCCATTCCCTCTTGTCCTGCCTGTAGTTGTTCTGGAGAAGAGATCAACCCCTGCCTCACTGCAACCTCCTTTCAGACAGTTGTAGAGAGCAATAAGGTCTCCCCTTATTCTCCTCTTCTCCAGACTAAATAAGCTCCCTCAGCCACTCTACATAATGTTTGTGCTCCAGACCATTCATCAGCTTCGCTGCCCTTCTTTGGATGTGCTCCAGCATCTCCCTGTCTTCCTCGTGGTGAAGGGCCCAAAACTGCACGCAGTCTTTGAGGTGAGGCCTCACCAGCACCAAGGACAGGGGAATGATCACCAACCTGGTCCTGCTGGCTACGCTGTTCCTGATACAAACCAGGAGGTCATTGGTCTTCTTGGCCACCTGGGCACACTGCTGGCTCACGTTCAGCTGGCTGTCGACCAACACTCCCAGATGCTTTTCTGTCACACAGCTCTCCAGCCACTCTGCTCCAGCCTGAAGTGCTGCTTGGGGTTGTTGTGATCGAAGTGCAGGACACAGCACTTGGCCTTGCTGAACCTCATACAGTTGGTCTTGGCCCATCAATTCAGCCTGTCCAGATCCTTCTGCAGAGCCTTCCTACCCTCAAACAGATCAACTCTTCATTGCAGTTTGATGTTGTCTCCAAATTTGCTGAGGGTGCACTCAATCCCCACATCCAGATCATCACTAAAGACATTAAAGAGGACCCAGCAATGACCCCTGGAGAATACTGCTCCTCACTGGTTGTCAGTTGGCTTTATCTCCATTCACCACCACTTTCTGGGCCTGACCATCCAGCCAGTTCTTCACCCAGTGAAGAGTCCACCTGCCTAAGCCATGAGCTGCCAGCTTCTCCAGGAGAAGGCAGCGCAAGACTGTATCAGAGACCCTATTGAAGTTTGAAGTTTAAGTTCAGAGACCCTATTGAAGTTTATTGAAGTTTTCATGAGCCCATGTTGGCTGGGCCTGATCCCCTGGCTATCACACACATGCATGGGGTTGCCCTCAAGATGATCTGCTCCATAACTTCCCCTGATATCGAGGTCAGGTCTGTAGTTGCCCAGATCCTCCACCCGACCCTTCTAGCAGATTGTTGCCACATTGGCCAGTCTCCAGGGACCTCCCTCTCAGGGCAGGGATGAAAAGTTCTCCCTCCCTTCCTGAGGACTGAGAGGGAGATACCTCTGTCAGCCCCAGTCACTTGCAGATCACTTCCAGCAACATTTTCTATTCAAAGCTACATTTGAAAAGATTCAAGAGTCTTAAGCCACTTGAGTAAGCACTTCTAATGAAAATTTTGGATTTTAGAGTAAAATGGCTTCATTGTGGTTTTTTCATATATATGAGTTGTATCATAAAAATTAAAATGAAGCACTTCAACTCAATCTAAGTTTTCTTCTTCTAATTCCTAGCTGTTTGAGGGTGCTTCTTTCATTTATTTGTTTTTATTTTTCTGTCCCAATTTGAGATGGCTTTTGCAATATCTGCAATTCTTGAGGAACAGGTTATAGCAGGTCCTAGCTAACTGTATCAGATGCATGAATCTGCATGGTGCTAATATATACTGACAACAATTCTGCAGCAAACTGCAAACTACTGACAGCAACTCTGCAGCACACAAACCTTTTATCATTAAAATTACATGATCTATTACTGCATCAAAAAAGGGCAAAAAATCCCCAACATAGTGAACCTAAGGTGGGCTTTCCTGCTGCCCCTCAAATAGCAGTTAGCTACTAAGAGATTATTGTCCTTAATCTCTTCCAATGATCTTCATCTGTTCTCCTTTAAGCTAATGGAGAAGAACAGGCCTTTTGAAGCAGAAGTGCAGGTGCCACCGTGCTAACGTGGCAGCTCCACAGTTTTGCACGCTCTCTGTGAACCCGAAGAGCCAGAGACTGGCAAAATGCAGGCTGTGCAGTAAATTCAGGTTTGAATCTAGCAACACCCAGCTAGAAGAGGGAGAGAACCACCCTTCTCACATAGTGGGATGTGGGCTGAGCCCAGATTTTTCCCTGGGCTCGTTGACCCATCACACAAAACACACAGCAAACACCCCTGTGGAACAGACACCCCGGCTCTGCGCTGCTGCACGGCAGCCTGGTTGCCACAAGATGTTTATTTTACCTCCCCACAGCTTCCTCACCCGCTGCTCGACCCGCATCCTGCGCAGGGAAAACGAACTGCTTTCCACAGATCAAGGGAGGAGGCGCTTGTAATTGCCAAGGACATGTGGCAAGTGCCATGGATTTACATAATTCTCCAAACGCCAGGAAGGAGAAGGGGGTTGGCAAAAGGACAAGCGGCAGTCTTACTTTATATGCAGGCATATTTGCATTTTAATAAGATTCCTAGTTAACATAACATACGGCAGCATTAAAAACCTACAAGGAAGCTCTACAGTTCCACAGCGTGAACTTGCTCCAAGTTAGATGGTGTATGGCTAAAACCTTCAAAAAGGCTAAAACCAAGCTGCAACTTTTATCTGCCCCCAGGGGACTGCACCTTGCGTAAAGGCATCCAGCTCTCACAGATGCTAAAGCCGTCATGAGATGGGTTTGCCACTAATGGAGAGCACGTAGCATGAGCCGTTATCTACCAACATACACGCCCAGGCCACGGAAAGGAAGGGCTCTTGGATGGGTTGTCTGTCTAAGAGTGTTTCTAGAACAGTGTAGCTATCACTGTCTGAATGAGGATGCAAAGTCCAGCTGACACACGTACTATTCTGTACCCAGGGATTTTTCAGCAAAACAGACCTATCATAAACTGCAGGAAAGGGTTCTCATCCCCCCCCCTCCCCCCCCCCCCAAAAAATTTCCAGCAACTCTGTCTAATGGAAGAATAAATTGCACAGGATTAAGTATTACTGCATCTACCATTTGAAAAGTTAAGTTGCATTAGAATTATCTAGTTATGGAAGTAAAAGAAGAAAGTAAATAAAAATACAAATATATCCATAATTTTAAAGGAAAAGAAAACTTAAACCTCAAAATATAGATGGTTATTAGGATTCTCAATTTGAATTTCAGGAGGGTTTTTTTTTTTGGTGTTTTAACCTGCAACCAGACACTGATGAGCCGTCCAACTAGGCCAGAGCCAGAAGAGGAAATAAATGAGGCAAGCTGCATCTCAACTTGACTGCCAAAGGGTATAGGGCATGTCATGGCAAAACATTTGCTGGAAAATACTGATAGAAAAACACTTACAGAATCAATACAAAAACACTTCTAGAAGATCAGCTTAAATTTTAAAAGTAGATTCCTGAGAGGACAGAGCTTATTATTGTGTCAATTTTACACTTGGGATGCCAAGATCAAAAGAGCTGGAGTGACCAGACAAATGCCAGTCACAGGAACCTCATCCAACCAAACATCAGAGATATTTCATTCCAGGATTTTAAGCGACACCAATGACAAACACCTCTCTCCCCTACCTCAGGGGTAAACCTGCCTCTCTCCAGGCGAACACGAGTGAGCAAATACTACAAACCACTTCTCCAGGTGGTGCTGCATCTCAGAGCAGGAGGCAAAGGAGCCCACAGCGCACTGCACACACTGGGATTAATTCAGATGTGCCCAGAAAGCTACGACACCTGATTTATAATCATGAGCGTATGGAGCCAAACAATTAATAAATTTAACTTTGGGATAATCCCTGTTCTTTTCATAGAAAGGGAAACTGTAGTTCTCAGCACAGAGCTGCATGCTTTGTGCCAAATTTCCAGAAGGCCTTGCTTTTCTATCAAATGAACTAAACGCTATGTTAAGAACTTCCTAGCTTGAAAGCAGAACTGGTCAAGAGCCACCTCCTCTTCTCCTTTCCCATTCCCAAAGTTACAAAATAGTGATTCTGGGTAAACAACATTTACCAGATCTATGTGTATCAGTTTCACTGGGAAAGGTTTCTCAGAAGTTATTTTGTTGTTGTTGTTGTTGTTGGTTGTTTTTTAATAGTTATAGTAAGTGATCTCCTCACCACTGAAAACACACAAATAAATAAATAAATAAATAAATAAAAGAGCATAGTTCCTGCATTCTCATCTATTATTATTTTATTATTTATACCTAGAAAGCTTGTCCAAGAGACCATGTGTTCCAAGGCACAGTCCCGAAATTCCAGGTGTATTTTTCAAATCCCTTTTCAGTTACTGTAATGAAAATCACAGCCACAAGAGGGCGCTAACAGCAAAGGATTAAATGACAGGAAAACCTACGGACATGCAGCCATTCGGAATTAAAAATAAAAAAAAGAAGCAGCCTCTCTTGTGGTCAGACTGTCTTATTTGCACATTTAAGAGAAGCCCTGAGGCATTTAGTCACTACAGCGGCGAGCATCACAAGTCAGGAGAGATTCTGGGTGTCTCAAGTTTTGGGCAAGGCCTTTTCACTGCTCTTTGTTTTCAAAGGGACATTACTCAGCAGTTTGGGGATATTCACCACCTTTAAAAAGGCACATCCAAAATCTGAAACACCCAGATGAGAACGCTGTTTTCTCATATTACTATGCATTTTTTGGTTGTTTCTAACTCACTTAAAGCTGCATTTCTGCTTTTTGCTGCTTACTTCTACACTCCACACTCAATTGCGCTGAACTTCCACCTCACTTGTACTCCCATTTCTCCAAGAAAAATCCTGACAAATTCTAAGAAAGAAAAAAAAAAAAACAGAAAATAAAGGACGGAAGGACAGGCAGGATCCTGACCAGGTCACCCACGGCACCTCCCGGCCGCCGAGCTGTGAGTGGCCTCCCGCTCCTCGTCCTCCCGCGTGGCCACGCGGCCTCCCCGGCACCGTGGGCGCCGTGTCCGGGCAGGGACCCTCCTCCCGGGAAGCGGCCGCACCGCCAAGCCCGGCGCTCCGGGCTCGCGCATACGGACACTGAGGCGGCCAGCCTGCAAAGGTCTGCACTTCTCCTCAACTTGCAAAACCAAATGAATGCAAAGAAATTAGCGAGCCCCAGTCCCTTGGAGATCACGGCATTTCAGCCATTCCATCAGGATTTTGCCATCACTGTTTGCTCTGTTTTGCCTTGTACCTCAGCCCAACTGCACGGAATTGAGCAGGAGAGAACAATTTCATTTATAAATAACACACGTACTGCCTACAGCGAGGTATTAGGTTGCAATGAGGTGTTAAATCTTCTATCTTCCTGCCTGCTAAATTCACAATGGACTATGGACCATGATAAAACTTCCATATTCCAGAACTGTTCTTTCTAACGCTGCCTCAGGGAACTGGACAGGCACATCTGGATGTCCAAGATTCAAGTGATGGATAAATTACATAAATACTTCATACGCATCCTTACCTCCTATCAGCTACCTTCCAGGGCTGGATGGGGCTCTACACCTATCACACCAGCTTTGCACTTATCAAACAGTTTAACAGTTTGGCAGTTATCCCAAATGAACAGCAATTCCTTATAAGCTGCAGTGCACACACTGGTGTCTCTACAGAGATGCGACGCATTTGCTGTCATCTAGCTAAGCATGGACAAAGTGATCCAAAAACGGGAGCAGGCAAGGAAAGGTCCTTCAGTCCCTGGACATTCCAGAGGGTGCCAGTCCAGCCTATCTGCCTGCAAGAACAAAGCCCGGACTCTCTGTTCAATGCAACACAACAGGTATTTCCCCAAACCATGGCTTTGTCACTGCAAGGTTCTCCCTGCTATCAGCATAAAGCTGGATGAAAAGCTTAAAGGCCATTCCACATTCCGGACAACTCAACCTATACAGCAGGTGATCCAGTATTAATACAGGTGCAGCAGTAACAACCAGAACATAAGGGGTTTCTCGTTAAGCAGATAAGTTGTAAATTTGTTCAGTAATTCAGGAAGCAAGAAGAATGCTCTCCTTTTGAATGGTCTCTCCATACTTCACTTTTGCCTTCAGAAATCATTCTAACACCTTCTGAAAGCTTTGCAAACTGGAAGGTGCTACACGCAGCTACTAGACCAGGCCGAGCACAAAATCTCTGCCATCCAACATAACTACGTTACCTGACAACGAAACATTTAATAAAGTACCCACATTCTCAGACTAGTCAGTTACTGTATTTTCAGAGAACAAAGTACGTAATCTAGAAATACCATATAGAGAATCACAAAGTATTTAAGAACTGGAGTAGCAGTATTACTACTCTCCCCAAGTTCTGCATGCAGATACCAATGTTTGCAAGCAATGAAAAAAAGCCTCCTAAAGGCTTTAAAGCAAACCCAAACTACCAACCATTTTAAAATGTACACAACACACACAGAAGCATTCACCTCAAATACAAACAACTCCTGACACTGAAACTCTATTTGATGCTTAATGGATGTGGTTACAACTTTGCTGCAGTCAGGAGAGAGCAGTGCTCTACAGTATTTACTGCTGCCAAAACCTCCGTGTGTGAAAGCACTGCATGAAGTGCCTGTGTCCTCAGACACCAACATTTTGTAACATCCATCATCTCCCTCACTTGAACAAGTGGTTACATTTTACAATTTGCATCTAAATTGAAATTCTCCAGCAGACAGCAGTACTAGGAATAGATCTAACTTAGAGTCCAGTAAAAAGTTCCAGCTAAATCCTCCAAGTGCTTGAATCCCTTTTCATCTCCAGTCACACGAGTGCTCCCACTGCAGCCGATGCAGCTACTCGTGCCCCAGATCAACCACTTGAACAAGTGCTTGCAGGGCTGAAGAATCACCCATCTCCCTGGCCATGACTCAGGCCCCACAAAAAAAGCAGCCTTCTCCAATGTGTGCAATTACTTCACAAAACTCAGCCCTGTTACCACAAGTAACTCTCTGAATAAGCATATTCAAATTGCACAGAGTTCCTCTTACCCACAAAATAAATTTCTATGCCCTTCCTAGTGTTTAACACATCACTCTAACAGGATTAGACTTTTGGTCATATTTTTGGCCTTTTATTATTCAAGGTTTACAGGTTGGGTTTTTTTGTTGTTGATTTTTTAAAGATTTGTAGAGAATGAAATTCGAAAAGCCACCACAACCTAAAACCACGTCAGCTACAACATTTCTATTGAGAATGGCCTGACAGTTATATAAAACATTTAAAAACGCCCCTTGAAACAAAGTAGCACACCTTACACACCCCACACATCTCCAATTGTAGAAACTAAAGCTTAGGTTCACTTTAAGTGGCCTTTAAGATGTCACAAACAGCATGAATCAAATCGTGTTAACATAATGGCCAAACTGGCAAGGTAGCCAAAGTTAAGAAATAAAAATAGAAATAAAAGAAATGCTCTCTAAATGCACACCCCAACAAAAGGATAGCTGGCACAGGCAATATCTAAATACCTGAGCCGTATTGTTTGGGCAATGACAAAGTGAACCAACACACACACACATCGTTTCTTACGTTAATTCAGTGACTGCGTCCTTAGTTAAGCAAGTGGGGGGACTGGTCCTCACCGGGACTCTTTCAAAGCCTAATTCATTGGAATACCAGATGTGAGCGTGCCCTTTTTCTCGCAGCCCATTCCTTGCAGCTGTGAGCATGTGTTCCCACGGAGCACGACGAGGGCCAAGTGGCCTATTCTGCAATCACCCAGGCTGGCCATCACAATTCCCATGTGGAAGGGTCCTGCTGGGCACTCCTTGAGCACGGCAGGCACCGCCAAAGGCATGAAACTCGCACCGCAAGCTGCATCCGCAGGCGCTTGGTTCCCGGCTTCCCCTCCTGGGCCTTGGGAACTCACTGGCAGCAGCAAAGGAGAGGAGACACCGGCCTGACCCTAACACACAAGACCTATCCACATTGCAAGACCCTTCTGGGAGCTGAGACTAATAAGACAACGTTTCGACACAGTTAAACCAGCCATCCGGCTTAACTCAGAAGAGTGGGCCTAAGGCAACTCCATTCATTCCGCAGTGAATTTGTGAAACTGGAATTTAACAACCCAGCCCTTCCACCACATACAGCCACACAGAAACATCCAAGCTTTGATCTTTTTTAGCTGTGTGTATGTGTTACAAATCCCCACCTTCAAAGTGACCATACCAGAAGATCTGAACACATTTCCATGCCCAAATTCGCTGCAGGAAACACTGATGGAGCAGCATTATCACACCTGGCCACTTCTTGCAGCAGTGGCACATGCACACACAGCCACTCCCGGAAAGCTCCAGGGTCTTCACTCTTCCCATAGTCAGCCTGAAAATGCAGACACAGAAAAAAAAATCTGTTCTTGAGCAACAAGAAAGAAACCACTACATTTTGGTTTCTTGGTTTCTTTGGTTTCTTACATGTTCAAGAAACAATGAATGTAACGCCAAAATACATTTTAGTCCACCTCTGTAGGGGCTTTCTGTGAATGTATTTGGTTTACTGAATATTGAACCACATGGTTCCAATATGAGTAGTATTTGCTTACAGCTTGCAAATGTTCCTGTGGAACTTCAATGCTTCAGTTTGTGGCCATTTCCTCTAGTTCTGTCAGTGGCAACCACTGAAATGAGGCTGGCCCTCTCCTCTTCACTGTCTCCCTTGAGGCATTTATAGACACTGATCTTCTCCAGGCTGAACAGGCCCAGGTCTCTCAGCTTTTGCTCACAGGGCAGATGTTCCAGGCCCCTGATCATCCTGGTAGCCCTGCGCTGGACTCTCTCCAGCAGCTCCACA
>JAVCKT010097644.1:0-11487 GCA_032273925.1 Rhynchotus rufescens
CATCTAGTTGTTATTAATCTTTAAATAGATAAGGACCAAAACTAGAACCTTGCCTCTGAACCTCTCAGTCTTCTGAGGCATGGAGTCTTGATTTTGATCTTTGGGTATTTCCTCTGCCAGTTCTGTCTTCGGATTATATCAGCAGCTATATGTCTACAGCCTACTCCCTCCTCTATTACAAGTTCATTCTCTTCACATGTTTCTTTATCAGAGCATAGGGATAAAGTTGCCCTCAGAAAGTTGTGCAATATCTGTTAAGGACAACTACAGAACACCTGGATGAAAACAGAGAGTCTGTTTTCCTTAGTCCAGGTTGCAGAACTTTAGATGAAAAAATAGCTACCTGCCCTGCAGGAAAGCAGGATAAGTCTATTTTAAAGTTTATACACATCTTAAAACACAGTTTCTACTTCATTAGACTTTATCTTTACTTGGACATAAAGACATAGAATTCAACACTTCTGACTTCTCTACTTCTAAATAAGTTTTACTTTAAAAAGCCTTTGAAAGATCCTAACCAGCCAATAAAGCTTACCATCTTTTAAATTAAATTTAGGACACTTTCCAAAAAAAATCCAATTACTTCATGGCTTTGCACTGAAAGCAAAAGGTTCACTTAAGTTACTTCAGTGAACAAGTCTCATCTGACACTTCTGAGTTTGTCTTACTTTAGATTTTTTTTTTTTTTTTTTAGACTACTGGAAAATGAAACTATTGATTTTCACTCTGCACAGAACAAATACCAAAAAAAAATGCTTGTAAAGAGACAAATCCTGAAGGACTCCAAAGCATTCACAAAGTAGTAAAAATGGATGGAGATGTTGGGACCTGAACAAATTAGTGTTTGATCTAACCAAAAATTTATCCTTTTTCATTTTCCATTTAGTCACATGAAATACTGCCGTATTTGATGCTCAAGAGTTTTGCTGTCCCTGCCACAAAGCTAACTCCTGTTTTTCACCATCCAAGATCTTAGTCCAACTCTAAGTCTTCCAGATAGCTGAATAATCAAAACAGACACAAGAATATTTTGTTCTTGTATAGCATCTACTATCTGCTGTATAGAGATTATAGTCCTGAAATTTCTTAATAAGTAACAAATAGAAAAGAATAAATAAAAAAAAAATCCTTCCTTTTCACTAAGGGATTATCTTCCTTCTCTTGCAGAGAGCAAGTAGCAGAGAGCTCCTTAAAAGGCCATAGCAGTTTAGCTCTGCAACTTCTAAGGCTGTTTTCATGACAAGGTTTAATGTTTCATACCTTGATTTCCAGATCCTTAATTGGGTTGTCTGTATTACTCAACAGTCAATAGATCTAAAGTCCCGGTAAGTATGAGAAGGCGATGACTATCACTTACTTTAGGGATCACATAAAGGTCCCTGAAGAATGTCACTCAAAAAAGAGAAAGGAACTGGGCATAGAGATATTTCGGCCAGTAAAACAAGTATTTAAGCAGAAAGAGATTCATGCCCTCTTCCACTACAGACAACAGTAAGGTGCTGCAGGTCTACTCATTACAATAATTTTTAGAATAAATAATTCTGGCAGTTCTGAACAATGATATTCATATGAATAATTCATGATTATTCATAATTTTGCCACTTTTCTTCTCTGCCAGTTGTATATCATTTACTGTGGCAGTGCACTATCCCACGCTTCACTCTGTGAAGCCACAGAGATTAAACACTCATGTAAATGGCTTGAGTCAAAATAAATGTTTTTTTCCATGTCACTGTCTTTTTGTGACCTACTACAAAGAGACTTATCAAATAGAGTTACCCTACAAGTGAAGTATTTTCATAATCCTAATCCCCAGAGTTTTTGAAGTTGATATAAACTTTTTTCTCTACTTATGTTTGGTTTTCACAAAAAATAACTGATTATATGTTATATACATAATGTATAAAATGCAATATATTTATATGTCTCTATGTAGATATGTGTGTATGTGTATATGCATTTATATAAATATTATATAAACATGCATACAGAGACACAAACTTTATTCTTTCATGGCAAGGAAGCAAGGACAAAGAAGATGGAGCAGCAAATTACTTAAATAAGTGCTAAAAATCCATTTAAGACTTAAATACTAACTCATTGTATTGCTTTCTCCACCTTGAAAGATTATTATTCCACAGAATTCTGCGGCTGGTAGCTTTGGGGAATTAAGCCCTTCTTGTAGCTACCGAATAGGATCTAAACTGCTTATCAGTATCCTATATATGAGAAGTGTTACAATATCTACCTCAGTCCTGCCCTTTTATTCTTGTGTGATTCCTCCTGTGACTGGTTCAGCCCGGTGTGCCTTTGCTACTGCCGACCAAGTTAGCAGAGGCAGCAACAATTAGCATATCTCACCCATTTGTCCCTTAGAATTAGAAGGAAATGCAAACATATCTACTTGAGGTAGGCTAAAGAGCAGCTGTCTGATCATGACCACCTTCAGTCCCTACAGAGTTGGATCCAAAGCACTGACCTGCAAGTGGAATCTTTTGACAAGCCCTCTCATATAAACACCACTGCAGGAAAAAGCAAACAAGAAACTTGGGTCTAATCAGTTGACTGTAATTATCTACTGAGAAACTGTGGCTATATGGAAAGAGTGAGGAAAAGAGGGAGAGAAGGAGGAGAAACGATGCCAGAAGTCTGTCTCCCAAGTCAGAGTATCCAAACATCATCAGCTAGGCTTTACCCCATGGTAGATGTATATATGCAGCTTCTGCAAGGAGAACGCCTCCTGCACGTGTGGCTGAAGAGAACCTGCCTTGTGATTGTCTTACTGCACACAAGGCTTGCTCTTTCTGAGTATCTTCTAAGGGTATTCTAAGGGAATATCTTTCAAGATATTCTCTAGTTGGTTAACTTGTAATTGGAGAAAGGCCTAATCACTGGGATGGTCACCCTAAACTGGCAGAAACATTATGTGGCTCGGTAGAAGGCCCTTCCCTCAGAGGTAATCAAGGTCAGCCTCAAGGACAGTGATGAAAGACAGGCGTGCAAGGAGAAATTTAGGCTGTCTAGGTGAGGCGGCCACACACGCTTGCTGCTGCCCTTCCCACCTCTGGCCGTACCACCTGCACATTGCCCTTGCACCCCTGAGGGGAAAAAAAAAAATCAAGTTTCTCAATTTACAAAACACCATTATAACAATGAGCTTTTGCTGCACCTGCTTCCTTAGCATGAAGCAAGCAGCTACAGCACACCTTTCACAGCAAACGTCAGCCTGGCCCACAATGATTAACTCCAAGAGAACACAATGGTCAACATCTGAACCATATTTGTGCCAAGTAGCATGTTTTCCTTGTTTATCTTGTACAGCAAGTTTTTAACACCGCTTTTCAGAAAGGCAATGTCTACTCCGAATTCCCAGACAATGAGTCAGCCGCAGTCTGTTGTGAACCTGCGGAGCCACGTGACACAGACTGAGGAAACTTCACCTCGTGGAGGGGTCACGCTTGCCACGGGATCTCGTTCTGATTTTAAAAAACAAATCTGTTTCCTCCTGCTGCGAGCTATTCTCTGTCTGTAAGTAAACAACTTGGGGAGACCAGCATTCAGCAAATAGCAAAGCAAAGCTGCTCCCTACCTTCCTAGCCTGAGGGCCACAGTAGCACAGTGTCTCCTTTACACTAATGTTCAAGATTTTATCCTCACAGAACAGTGCTGTATAGCATGATTACCCTATGTTTTATGAAGGCTGAGTAATCTACATACATTACAGAGCCATCACATTAATTCCTAAGCCATCCAAGCTCTGTCTGAAGTACAGGGTGTGGATGTACTGTCTCCAACAAAGCCCAACAGCAAGAACAGGCCTTTGAGGTCATGAGCAGCCAGCTGGAAACTGGAGTAGCCCTCAGGCTAGGGAAATTTATAGATGGTAGAAAGGTTCATCTAAGCAAGAAAAAAGTCCAACACTCTGCAAGCTGTAACCATAAGAAATGCAGAAGGTGTGCTATAAGAAGGCACACATCCCAAAGCATTTGAAACCTCAGTGAGCAGTTTGTAAAAGGTGAAAAGTATTAAAATCATGATATTTTACACCACCTTTCTACTTTTTTTAGAATATAGCTATGATATAAACATTTTTTTCATGAGATTATGGATAATATTCTGTGAGGATATCACAGTATGCCATGAAATGGTGAATGGTTATCATGAAAAGTGAATTTACTTTTACTATTAGTCGTGGCCCCCAACTGCATAGAGTAACTTTCGTAAGATGAAAGGTAGATGAAAAAACCTAAGTGTATCTTCTTCTGCTTGTGTGGTATGGTAGTTTTGGCCTTCACCTTATATATGCATTATCTTCATACTACTGTTGTGTCAAAAATTTACCTGCATACGCTATCAATGATTCCAAATTTCTTTGCTATCCGTGTTATCTCAGACACTGCTTAGGTGCTGTTCACCCAGACATTGTGTGGAGTCCAGCCCAGGTCTGCTCAGCACTATTTGGCCTCAGTGGACCTCTTATATTTTTTTTTTTCTGAAATCTTATTTTTCTTTCCAGAGCTTGTCTGGTCTTACTTGGTTGTCATGGGTTCATGCATGTGTGTATGCATGAGGGATGTTAGTGGGTCTCAGGATCAAGTTATGCTAGGCTAGATGACCTGGGAGAATGCTAAAATAAAGAGTCAACCTCGTCAAGACCTCTGTGCACTGTAGGTCTTGGCCATAGCATGGCTATCTTCCAGAGACATTCCATCTCCTCATTTCCCACCTTTTGTCTGCTAGATGAGATTAGCTTGAAATAAAAAAAACATAAGGGAGAAAAACCTCAGCAGCTCCAAGAAGTCCACTTCCACCTTTTCTGAACAGTTAAAAGTGACATGATACTGGAGGACATTGTGATTCTTTTATTCTTTTCTTTTTTTGCTTCAGTTTTGTGTAAAAGAAAATTCCTATCACTCAGCAGTACTGAATATTATTTTTCATTCCAGTAGTACTGCTTGGGTGTTTGTAGACTACTAAAATGCATAAAATACTATTTTAAGTGCTTTTACTGCTCACATAGAGATGCCAGCATTGTTGATATGCAGAAATGAAGGGCCAAATCTGTAAAGCTGCATCAAATATTACATTTTTTTGTGATTTAAATTAAAACAATAATTTAAATTAATAATTTTATGAGCCTGACAGTAGATTTCCCAGCATTGAGTTAGATGGCCATGCTCCCTGTGTGCTAAATAAGGAGAGTGCATTTTTATTAGTATACACCTTCGCTCCAGGCAGCAAGCAGTCTGCCCCACAAATGCACAAAAAGCCAGCAGTAGCTTTATAGTAATAGTAGTAGCTGGCACTTTGAACTGCTCCTGGCTTGTGGCTTGGAGCCTGCTGTGGCTCACATTACCTGACATATTACTGTGGTTAATGCTGCCTCTCTTATCTCCCCTCTCTGCTGAAATGAGCCGTGAACTTCGTGATGGTCTCCAGGTCAGCACCAAGCAGAGCAGGGCTGAGGTAGCTTAACTTAGTACTGTGTGGACCCAGTCATCCCACTGAGGCAAGACTGCCCACATATTTACTTGGGAATTTTGGGAACGAAACAGGACAAGACCACCTAGGTTCATGGATCTGGCTCTGATTCAAATCCTACTCAAGTCAAGGTGATAGAAGGAGAAATGTTCTTCTCTTAACTTCCATGAACCTTGAGGTATACTTTTAAAGTTTGCTGGGGAAAGCAAGCTAATGTATCATTTAAATTCCTGTTTGTTGATTTACCCTCCCGTACCACCCTGTAATTCTGCATCAGTTTTATTATTACTATTTATTAGAGAGACTAATATAGTAACAATTTTGACTTTAGGTTGGACAAAACTTTGTTTGGATCCTCAACCACAAAAGCACCACTTCCTACGATATTCCCTCACAAGCATGCTTAGTCTCGACCCTGGTGAAAGGTGTGAACTGCAGGCTGGAAATTCCAGTGATTTTCCACACAATGCCCACAAAGTTTCTGTGACTGGTTATGTCGTAGCTCATTTTTAACAAATGTCAAAATGGAAAAAAAAATCAAGCCATCAGCCCACATACTGAGCCCTTCTTTGCAAAACAGACTTCCTTTTATATGGAAGTCAGAATTTACAGTATGGTATTTTAGCTGTCCAGAGGGTTGTATGATGGACATACCAATTATCCCAAGGTTTTCCCTAGAGAAACTCACTTTTGGAAATCATGATTTCCATCTTCAAGGTTCATCCATCACAGAAGTTTTTCATTTTTATAAAGGAACATATGGTTTAATTTGAAGTCATAGTATGGAACCTAGCTTATGGAACCAGCCATTTATAGAAACCTTTGGAGGTGTATGATGGGATAATGGAGTTTTGTTTTGGCTAGAGTTTTGGAGGGATTTTTTGCTTGAAAAGTATAGCAACTCAAGCTGAAGGGATTAGAGCACTTCTGTCATATCATCATCTACATTTTCAGGGACTGTCACAATGATGTGTGTTCAAAAATGTTGTTTTGTATTTATTATTGGCACTTTGCATGGCATAACTTTTTTTTTTTTTTTTTTTTGGTGGGGAGGGGTGGAGGCTGGAGGGTATGCTTTTAGCTGTCTAGATTTTACAGATGGTCTCATCCTGCTCCTACTGAAACCCTTAGGCATTTTATCACCCATGTGAACAGGCTTGGAGCCAATATCTACAAATGCAATAACAGAAGCCCGAAGCCTGTGATGAGCTCTGAGTAGGAAGAATTCCATCCCCATATGTGTGACCTTAGTCAGCTGTGAAATGTTCCAAATCATAGTTTGTGCAGGCTAGCTAAGTAAGACCCAAACTCTTTTCATTCTGAGGTACTTTGTTTTGAGATTGGAAAGCATGTTGGAATTTTTGATGCACTTTGTCTCCCTGAGCAATTGTATTAAATTGTAGCTACATTTCCTTTACTTAAAAAAACACCACACACACACAAAAAAAAAAAAAACCCACCACCACCACCAACAAAAAAAACCAAAAAAAGCCATCTCACTTCTCCTGTAGACGCGGTGTTAATCACCAGCAGAGCTCTGGGCCTAGACTGGAACAGGAGATAATATTTTTGATTTGTAATAAGAAGATAACGGCATTTTTCCACCTGCCAGAATGATTCCATTTTAATGAAAGGCCAGGGAGCATTTTGAAAAATATTGAAGAATAATGATATTCACCATGGACAAAGCACTCTCATCCTAACCTGGTGCTCCACAAAAAGCTAAAGAAAAGAAAAAGAAAGAAAAATTCCTGTCAGTTCTTCACCCATCTCACCTGCTAACTCTGCCAGCAAATTCACTTCAGAGAATGAAGAGCTTGGGAAAAGGAGATCATGTTGCCGCGCTTGCTGAAGGGAGTGATCCTAGTTGTGGGGATTCTTCATTGGAGAGTGTTGCAAGTCAGTCCCTGAAGCGTGAACTATGAGAAAACAACAGCTGTAGCTTAAGCACAGAGGAGACATAATAACTATACACAGCTTCTGCTTTCTTTTGCATGGAGGAAAAATGTCTGTGCTCCACATCCCTCCTGCCTCCTGGTTTTCCCTGAGTAGTTCTCATGGCAGAAAAAAAATTGAATTTTAAATGGAGGCTAAGAAATGCCCTGGAACATATTTACCTTGCTATTTGTCCTTGCAAAGAACTGTGCATTGTAACATAGGCCTGTCACTGCCAAACATCTGCAGGTTGGTGTCTCCAGCCTGAGGGACTCCTGAGCCAAAGCAGCTTTGCTGGGCAAAATAGAAGGAGCATCATAGTATGTTACAGATTAGCCAGTATTTCCCTTTATAAAAACACATACAGAAATTAACAGCTCCCTTTACTACCTGAAAATTAATAATGTTTGTAAGCATGGCTTTTTGCTAGCCCTTTTAGCAGTAGTAGTTCTTTATGTCCAAATTAGCAAAACTTGGTGTATCTTCATTGGAACTACTTTTCCTGTCCAGCTTATAGTTTTATATATGCATGCATGTAAAAATCATACTTCAGAATCTAGACTAAAATTCTGTTTCACAAACATGAAAAATGGTGTTGCACCCACAACACTTCTCCTTTTTGATCTCTTTAATGACACCATTCAGCCTAGTGAAAATCTCTGGTCAGCATTATGTTATTCAGTGCTTGCTGTGCCTTTACTTCTAGGGAGGCAAGTCTTACAGATCTCAACTGTACCTCTTCCCAGAACGAAACAATTTTAATGCATTTACAAATTAGTTTTGCAGTTGCATAATTTCTCGAATGTGTTTATTCCTGTGTCAATTGTTAAAAGACACTTCTGGGAGTGACATAACAAAGGAAACAGTATCATTCCTTACTTATTTTCTCCTCAGAAGCAGGTAAACACTGGGCAGGCAGATTTCCTTATGCACTTTACTCTGAGTGCATAAAACAGCTGTGAATGTCATACCACTTGCAAGCACAATGGCAAATATAGAAGTCTACCTCGAGACTTGTATTAATGTTAGCAAAAATGGAACGTGACTGTGGGTAAGGTAGAGCTTTGTAGTTCTCATTCAAAGGCCTAATGAAAGAATAATGCTATGTAACTCCAAGCACACATCTCTGAGCTAGATGGCAAGAGTAAGGAGGGTCACGGATTGTGACCAAAAGGAGAGATATTTGCATAGGGTCATTAGGAAGGAGCATAATGAGGAACTGTAAAACATTCTGTAGCATGTGTTCACAAATTCATGGGCTATAACGTTCCTTAATTTAAGTATCTGAGCCACAATAGACAGATAGAAAGTGATTATCTTTCTTGGTAGTGTTTGAGTCACAAAAGATAATTCAGGTGCAAGGACACTCCTGTCAAAGCACTGGGTTCAGTATGAACCAAGGGAAAACTCTTATCAGACACTGTGATGTTGAGCTGTAGCTTTGTTATCACCATGACCATATGATTTGACCTACTAGGTTCAAATGAAGCAGGAACCAAGAAAGTCTGATGAGCAGTCTAGTGCAAGAAGAAGTGGAATGAGCTATCCCAAACAAAAAGAACTCAGGTGATCATAGAACCATGTGATGCTCAGCACCTTTCACGAAAAAATACATATATCTGTGTTCATATGTGATCTACATTTTCTTTTTAATGAATAAAACAGTCAGTAAAGACAGGAACTGAATTTCTACTTCATTCAAAGTAGCACCCAATTTGTCTGTAATATTAAAGATCTCTTCTACATTTATGATTCAGTATATGGGTATAATGTCAATGAAATTGAACGTTGTGACTGGATAATAGGTAGCTATTGAAAGATAAATGCTAAAGGGAGACATTTTCAAAGAAAGAAATTATTTTTAATGATAAAAATTTGATACTACTATATCAACTAAAATGATATTTGTGAAATGAAATAAATGAATTTATCCCATCCAAAAGCCAAAAGGAGGCATTTGTTTTTATACTTCTTTGTATTCTATTGAAAACCCTTAGCCAAAAGATGGACCAAGTCAGCAAGTCCCCAGATAACTCTGTAATCAACCTGTTCCACCTTTTTATTTAATTCCTTAAGCATCAGTCATATAGTTCAACATCTTGAACTAGAGACTACATTAACAAGGGGGCCATTCATGACTGTAGAAACATTCAGTTCGGAAATTCACTAAGACTTTTTGCTGGCTACCATTGAGTTTATATGATACGCATCCTTATAAGATTAAAAGAAAAGCAAGGTTAAACCTCAAGCACAAAGGTTTCAAAGTTGAGCAACCAACATTAAATATATATACATAAATATATATATAAATATAAATATATATAAATATATATACATAAACATTGAGCTGAGACACTTAATTCAGAACCTTTATTCATATGCTTTAAAAGTCTTTGTTTAGTTTCATTTTATTTTGTATTTTAACAACTTGACATTGCTGTTTTCCTTCTCTTCTTCTTTCCTGCTCTCTCACCTCTCTTTATGTTTTTTCCTCAGTCTAATTTATCTTTGTATCTTTGCTCCTGTTTTTTTTTTTTTTTTATTGTTGTTTAACGTTCTGTGCAACAGGCACAAGGAGAGATAACCTCTGGGGTCTCTGTTCTTGTGTCTAGGCATTATGACAGTCAGCAAGTGAAACGGCAGCTTCACATTAGCTTCTACCTCCCTCTTGCAGATGCAGTCACTCATCCTGTTGCTATAAAAAATTCCAACTGTCAGTTAATAAATTTAAGACAAAACAAAGTGTTTAGCATTATGTGCAGGTGAATGTGATAGCCAGACTTTAACAAGCCTTGGGGAACTGCTTGGAAATGGAACAAAGGCAAATGAGATCATCATATATGAGTACTGAATACTGTATTTACAAATGTATAAATATACGGAAACATGCTGACTAACAGCATACAGAAAGTCAGATCAGATCTAGAAGATCATTTAAATGATCCTGCACATAGGTTGTCACTAAAATATTTACAATCCTGCCACTAGGTGAGTTAACCAACCGTAATATCTATGTTTTTCACCACAGGTAGCGTGGGTATCTCGCTACAGCATCTGTTACTTTCAAATCTCTCATGCTATGGGAATTTTCTTATGTATATGTAATTCACAGAATATTAAAACTCCTCATTCATTGGGGTTAGTATTCTCTTTGCTTTTCTGCTATGCTTTTCTCCTAGAACAAGGGGCTTTGGCCTAAGAGCAGGCTCTGTAAATACCATCAAAGGCCATGTAGATGTTGAGTTGCCTTCTCAGCCAGGAAGTTAAGGAGAAGCACTGCCTGATGGCAGTTACAGGCTCACTGCAAGGAAAGGGAAGGATGCAACGGAAAGACTGCAGGTGCCTCCCTCCCTTCACTTGTGTTAAGCTTATTGACCTTATTGGGGTGATTATTAGTTTTCTTTGGTGAATATTTCAATTAAAACACCAGTGGCTGGAGAAGAAGCTGTTTGCTACCTAAAACAAAATACCGTTACCTGAACATAAATAATAATAAAACATCACATAATGAAAAACAATGTCAATATTATGACGATTATGCCATATCCTAGAAAAATACCCTTGGATGTTGCTCACCAGTAGGGCTTATAGACAGGTCAATGTGTTTTCAGTAAAAAGAATTGAAGTAAACAAGTAAATCAGTGAAAAGAGATATATCACTTGATGTTTTCCTAAACTTGCGTAAGAAGTCAGGTATAATACAAGTACTTCTTTTGAGACTGTATTCAGGCAGTCTCACATGACATAAACAGGTAAACCATAATATAAAATAAATTTCAGACTTTAAAAATCTACTCTTCTTCTTTCCATCAACAGAAATTACATAGGATTCATCTAGGCAATCTGTTTATGTTCTTTGACCAGCTTTATTGGTCACATAATTTCATATGGATATGAGATGCTTTAACATCCATTAAAATATTCTGAATTTTCTGAAAACTAATATATAATTTACCAAACCATACCAATGGGAAGTTGTAATGTTTGACAGAGTTTGAAAATTAATAATAAAAAAAGAGAATGGTCTTTGGAGATTGCAAATGCTCTTGGTAGTAAATAGGCTTGATGCTT
>JAVCKT010097647.1:0-11485 GCA_032273925.1 Rhynchotus rufescens
GCAGCGGGGAAGGGGCCGTCTCCACAGCCCCGTGTCCGAGCAGTTGATGGACATGTTCCCAACCATGGTGGAGCCTTCCCTGCAGGTGTAGGTCACCGTCGTTCCCGGGGGAAAAGTGTGTGAGGAGCGGCCGCTGTGCTGCCCGTTGGCGATGTTGGGTGGCCGGGGACACTTCACCTCTGGAAAGGGAACAAACATTGCTGACTCAGCTGTGTACCATTTTGCATGTTATCAGAACTGTTTGCCAGGATAATATCCTGAATTCCGCTCACCCGTTGCTCTATTTCCTGTCCCGATGTATTAGTTAACAGAAAACTTCAGCCACAACAAGATTATTTTTCACATTGTAGCTAGAGGGGATTACTACTAAGGCCAACGTTTCCTGACATCAAAGCTTACACACACAAGAGCAGCAATGGGAGTGAGAAGTTGTGCTTGCTTCCCGTTCCCACTTCAGATCACAGAACGTGCTAGCAGGAAGCAAACAGGGCAGCGAGGGCGTCCCGCTGTGGGCTATGAGCAGAGTGAGCAGTTCCCCGGGGGAAGCAGACATCACCACTTCCCTGCAGTTCCCTGCAGTCGTTACCATTCACATCCCTACACTGGGACACTTGCCCTTTTTGCACACTGGCAGAGGGGGACTCCACTTGAGATCAGCTCCGCACACGGCTGAGCGCGAGCCCTGGATGGCGTAGCCTGGATTGCACACAAAGCTCACGGTATCCCCGAGCCTGTAGATGTAGGGAGCCGGCAGCCTCCTCCCGTTCTGGATGCGCGGGAATGGGCACTGAGCATCTGGAAAAGGCAGAGAAATCCCCACATTTAGCCGCGTCGCTCTCCAGCCTGTCGTACCCGTGAAGGTTTCCCTGGCACTTGCTGAATGGCGAGAGATCCCTGGGGAAGAGCTCTGTCCTTCGCTTGTCCCACACGTGCAGCCTGAGCTAGAGTGGCTCTTTGGGGCCGCAGGGTGATCCCAGCCGCTTCCCCAGCAGCAGAGCGGGGACACGGGATCCGTTACCACCCGGTGGCACCAAAAGGCCCTCCAGACCTTGCTGCTCCCTGCTAAAGGACAGGGGGAAGAGTGCTTGGGCACATCTGGTGTCAGCATGACCTGTCCCCTTGCTCTAGCACCACTCATCTCCATCTCATCCTTGCCCCGGAAATGCTGGGAGATTTGGCCAGGAGTTAATGCTGGCTATGCTCTTGAGGGCTCATCCAAGGAGGGACCGGCATGCAGGGGACGGAGCCGAGCCAGGGGGATGGCGACATACGCACCGAGGCGGCACTGCGGCGGGGCCCGGCTCCACGCGCCCGTCCGCCCGTCCTCCGTCACGCAGTGGATGTTGGCCTCGCCGACACGGACGTAGCCTCGATTGCACGTGTACGTTATGACTGATCCACTGGGGAACGCGCTCATGAAGCGGCCCGTGTGCATCCCGTTGGGAATATCCGGAGGTCGGGTGCACTGGATGCCTGTAGGAATGAAGTGGTGGCAGAGAGTCACCGCGGGCAGAGCAGCAGCGCTAGGTAAATATTTGCAGCCGGCACAAGAATGCAGCAGGAATGCAAAGCGGGCGTCTTCGGCGCGATGGGAGGCGACGTCTCGGACCAACGTGCCAACAGGGCGGAGGTAAGCACGTAAAAATAAACATTGCAAAAGCAAATGCAGCTTGATCTTCCTCCAAAGTGGGAACTGGGGACAATTCACCTTTTCTCACACAAGCCACCCCTTTGCCCCTGCGCGTTGCCACCCCGCAAGGGGCCATTTGGGGGGATTCCCGCCCCAAATTCATTTGTTTAAAGAGCCCCCTTGACTTGCTGCGAGCGATGCGAAGGTGTCTAGTGCCCCAGGCGTCCCCTGCTTACCTTGTGCCTGGGCCCGGGCGGCCACGAGCAGAGCGCAGGCGCCCAGGAGGCGGCCGGCGAGCGCCATGCGCGGCCCCCGACAGCCGCCGCGGCCACTGCGGCCGCCCCCGGGGCCGCGGGCAGATATGGGCCCCGGCTTCCCCCCGCACGCGGAAGGAGCCGCAGGTGACGGCAGAGCCAGGGGCTTCCCGCCGCCGTCACTGCCGCGCTGGAGCCGGCAGCAAGGGGGAAGAGGCGCCATGAGGGGGAAGAGGCGCCATGAGGGGACGGGGAAGAGGGCACCATGAGGGGGAAGAGGGCGCTCTGAGGCGAGGGGGAAGAGGTGCCATGAGGGGGAAGAGGGCTTGAGGCAAGGGGGAGGAGGGAGGAGGGCACCATGTGGGGAAAGAGGGCACCATGAGGGGAGGGGAAAGAGGGCACCATGAGGGGCAAGATGGCGCCATGAGGGGAGGGAGAACAGGGCGCCCTGAGGCGAGGGCCCACAGCCGAGCGGGAAGCGGTCTCCATAGGGTCTCCTCCCCAAACCACCGGCTCTTTCCTCCCGGGAAGCGGCTGGGAGGGTGCAGAAGGGCAAGGTGGGGACGTTGGCAGCGTTTCCCTCCTCATGGCCACCGCGCAGAGCCACGGCGCTCCCAAACCCACCACCAAGATCCCCCACTCCTCCCAACCGTTACTTCTCTAGGAACAAGCGTGAAGCAAACAGCCTTGAAACCTCATAATTTAATTCAAGTCATTGCATATGCGTTCTACAAAGTGATATTTTGTGCAACTCATTCACAGTTGTGGTTACACATTCACATGCTTTCACCGGCAGGTAACCTCCATGGTGACAAGCTCCGTCACAGCACTTATGGTCACCAGCATGAGGACACGAATGGATCAGTTAAACACAGCCCGAAAGACAAGTCAAAATCATTCAGAAAGAAAAAAATCACCCTGAATTATACAGTAGGAATGGCGACGTTGTAGGATTAAGATAACAAAATTCATCCCTAAGCTACTAACCTTTGTATTTATGTTTGTTCATCTAGTCATTCATTTGCCTTATAGAAAAAAAAAGAAGTGCAAATTCCTATTTCTTGAGACTAATTTCCGAAAAGAGTTATTTTGCGGCAGCACAGAACTATGGCTTGTGGGGACAAGTTCCTGTTAGCAGGAACACGCTGGTTCGAATGCAGAACCGCATGGGAGGCAGCTGCCCTAAGGACACCGCAATGCCACAGGGGCCAAGCCAACCGAGTGGTAATTTAACCCTCTGATCATTTAACTTGGTGCTGCTAAGACCAGGGAAGACAACACTGCTGTCTCCGAAACCCACTGTCAGCCAACAGAACAATTTTGCAAATCAATGAATTGAACTGAATTTCTGCAAATCAAGGGAATAATGCATGTCAAGGGAGGTCTTGTCACTTGAGCCGTCCCTGTGGCACCTACAAAGCCCGAATCGAGCAGGAAGGAAGAGGATGGCACACCTTATTTTAGCACGCTTTCTAACTCCTTTCTTACCCATCTACATCCCACACCCATCTCAGCTCATCCTCAGTGAGCAACACACATCGCTAGACCAATTCTGTCAGGACAAAAGCAAAACATGCAGAAGATGCAGGTGTCTGGATTACCACGGGTGACTGCACGAAGGGCTTGGCTTCCTGTGCAGCAGCACCCACATCCACTCAACACGCTGCACCAAGAGCTCCCCACAGCACCAGGCCAGGGGACTTCCCTGAGCTGCCAGCACGGCTGGCCATAGAATCACAGAATGGCTGGGGTTGGAAGGGACCTCTAGAGATCATCTAGTCCCCTGCTCAAGTACAGACACCTAGAGCATGTGGCACATGGTCACATCCAGGCAGGATGCCACAAAACCAGGTTTTGCTCCTTCACCTTCAAGTGGCCAAGAGGAGCCTCTAGAGCTGAGCCGCTCCCAAGGCCTTCCCCGCACAGGGGTCCACACTCCTCCTCTGCCCATGCACAGCCGCTTGCACCACCCTCTCCAAACAAGCAAACTCCTCTCTAGTGCAAATTAAGACATTGCCTTTCTACCAGTCAGGAAGCAGAAAATGAAGAGTTCAGACAAGGCGACTGTTGTGGTGTTCGGTGGTATCTGCAAAGGCATCTGCTTGCGTTGGGTTGCCGTGACGTTTCCATAGACTGAACACGTGCCCACGGACAAGCCCCACTGACGCTGTGAAACGCCCATCCTGTTTAACTTTCACCCCAGCAACCCCCTCAGGCACCTCCTAAGAAGAGTTGAGTCAATGAAGACTGTTTCAGCAAAGCAGGAAGAGAAAAGCTTTGATAAGATAAGGAGACCACAAAATCAGCTTTAGTATCAACAGGAAGATCCAGCATAGTAGTTCTCTTAAATAAGGTATTTAAATATTTTTCTCCAGTGAAATACCAATTTATATGGATTGCTACTTGCGCAACAGCTCACGCTTGCCCTGCAATAAAAACTAGAACAAACACTCTTGTGTGAAAATCCTCAGGTCTCTCAGTACCCACAGAATATGAACAAGAAACACAAGTCAGACATTAACCTGAATTTTCTCAAGAGTGTATGACTCACAGGAACAGTCTGTTAACTCTCTTAGCAGCATCACTTCGCTCTTCAGGACACTTCAAGACACTTGTAAATCCCAATTAGGACAGACGATACTATGGAGGTGCTACATAATGGTACCTGAAGAGCTCCGTTTTCAGGACTTTACAGTATTGCAGGACAAAGTCTTTGGTATCATTACAACTTCACAGGGGTATCTGCACTTGATTTCTGAATCGTAGTTTCATCTGGGTGGCCAGGAGCTGTCCAGCAGAGGCCACATACAAAGTGCTACATGTTTGACACAAGATGCAGCTATTACACCTGCAACCCAAAGCACAAGCAGTTCCCAGGCAGCAGGAGTGAGGATGGTGGAGGATCAATGCCATTTTTTTCATCTAAGGTTCACAGATTGCTACTTCTAGTCCCGTCTCACAAGAGTGAAATCCAAAACCCTGAGATCAGTGCGAACAAGTCCAAAACATCCACAGTCCAGTGCTCCGACTCTTCCAGTTGCTTCTTCATAAACTAAAATTGAAGAATCAGGATTGCCAGGAGGAGAGGCAGGATTCCTGCAAGCAACAAACAAGAAACTTCAGTCTTCACCCTACATACATTTGTTTACTTCTTGCCTCCCCACTCCCAGATAGAATTTAGCATTTTTTCCTCTTTTCAAAGGATGACCACAAAGCAGCAAAAATATAAATATGACAAGCGTGGAAAACTCACAGGCCTATTCCAGGCTTAAGCAGAATGTATGTAATTTCTTATGAGACAAAAACTGAAAATGGGGCAGGCGGTGTGGTTAAGAGTGACTTCAGAGAACACTGTGATGCTATCAGCCCGACGATGCTCACAGCTCAGCAGCCAACACTTCCTGCTGCTTCCTCCAAGGGGCTGTAGCGAGCAAGGGAGGAAGCCCTGGCAGCTGGGAGAAGAGCCCCTCACTCTGCTACGGGTGGCATTTGCTGTCATTAGGACACACATTTAGCACGAGCACTGGACAGCGCATCACGCGTGCACAAGGTGCAGGCATTTCTGTTACTCACCAGCAATGATCTTGTTAGCCGTACCTGGAAAAGAAGGGAGCAAAATGTGAAACAGAACACGCACTGAGCACGTGCAGGCTGTTTTGGGGAGTTTTGAAGGCTTATTCCTTAACTGAGTATCTCATTTGAGGATGCGCAAAGGAAGCAAAAGTAGAGGTGTTCCGAGAAAGAGGAGGAGACTGCGAGATAGACAGAGGGGACAGTCACCTTTGCATTCAGGAGTAGGCGTGCTCCAAACTCCACGAGATTCACCTTCCACTGTACAGTGGATATAGGCTTTCCCAACAAGGGTGAAGCCGTCGTTACATTTATAGCCTACAACAGAGCCGTAAGGGAAGCTGCTTTCTGCCGTGCCATTGTGTATCCCATTGTCGATCGTCGGTGGCGGTCCACAGGAAACAATGAGGGGCTCTCCTACGGGAGGAACAGCACCAAGAGTGTCTGAGCACGTTCCCAACTGAAATTAGGTCAGGGATGTGGGAAGAAGATACAGCTAACTGAAACACATCTAGAAACATCTGAAAATACTTCTAGCTTTCTTGCTTAATACTAGACTTCAACTACTGCCTACAAGCCACAGCTCCAGGACACCTCTCCACGAAATAAGCCACTGAAGCACCTCATCAGACTGCTCTGTGTTGCTCTTCTCTGGCTCCCTCCACTTTGCCAGCGTGACTTTTGAATAGCACAGAATATTCCAGCTCACAGCACAAGCTAGTATTGAAATCTGAATTTTACAGCAGCTTCAAGCACAATTAAGACCAGACCAAGCTCAGACCAGGCACAATTCCTCTTACTTTCACAGGTCGGAAATGCTGTATTCCAGGCAACTCCATTTCCTGAAGCTATGCATGTGGCAGAAGACGGCCCATTTAATTTAAACCTAAAAAAAGGAAGTTTTACAATTTTTGGAAAACAACCCAGAAAGGGATCTTTGCCCTCTCCCCCACCATTGCATGGATACGAGAAGTTGCTCCTGCTGTGAAATGATATCTGGACACGCCAAAAGCTATTGTAAACCAGCAGATAAGGGCTGCCCTGCCCTGGACAGCACAGAAGGGTATAAAGTTCCAGGAGCTTTAGCAGGAGGGAGACCTCAGGAGGGTCTTGGCAAGAGCACAGGAATAACTCCCCCTCTCGGAGAGCAGGAATCACTGCCTCCTTTTCTTGGGAAAGGATTGAAGGGCATTCGCTCAAACTCCCAGACCTGGAACAGCTTCCCAGGCTTCTGTCGAACGTTGTCCCAGGGTGCTGGTGACCCACCATAGCTCAGAAGAGCTGCATCCCACCCTGCACTGAAGCGCTTCGTTAGGTTCCCAATCACACACAAATTGCCACGCTTTCTGCTCTCCCCGGGGACACAACACAGTTTTCCTGGGCACTTGTATGGCACCCAGTGGGTGGATGTTCTGCCCGTCCATGAAGTGCATCCTGATCCCTGCTCTCGGCCTTCAGCTTCGCTCCCTTTTAAGTAGTAATCCACTCACCCAGCGTTACAGGTGAACGTCACTGTTGCCTCAAACTCGAAATTGCCTCCTAATACTTTCCCGTCCTTTATTTGGGGAGTAGAACATTGTCGTCCTAGAGGAAAAGAAATCGGCATGGGAATTACTTCATTTGTCTTTGGAGAGCAATGCCGACCGATGGCTCTTAACCAGTTACACGATTGAGACCGAGACCGTGGGCAGGCTGGCACCCGTGCCAAAACCCAGCGCCCCGAGACGCCTGGGGAGGCCTCGGCCTCAGCAGAGGAGCCCTTGCTGCAGCCTGGCACGCGACAACGGAGACAGATAGGGCAGCAGCCGGCACCAGGCACTGCACGGCTCGCGCCCAACACAGCGCACACCTGCAAGAGCCAGGTTCTTAAACCAAGAAGCCAGAGGGAGATAAATAAGACTGCTAATGCAAAGCAAACATGCAGCACCCAATATAGAACAGGATACGCCACTCCACCAGTCTTCAGCTTCCTCAATAGTTAGGGGCTTTTCCAAGACCTGTATGAGCTGTCTTGCTAAGAGCAATTTTTTATGCATTGCCAAGAAGGGTCTGAAGTTTTCGCAGACCTTTGTTATGTTAGAACAGTACTGACGTGATATGTGTCAGTCAACGGTAATTTTACTATTAGTCAATCAGTCTTATTGTGGCAATATTACGTGTCACTAGTTCAATGTTTCTCAGTAACTGTGATTACAATCTAAGCTTGTTTTATTGCGGCAGTTAAGCTCAGAAAGTCAATGGGAAAGGCTAGGAACAGGAAGCAACAAGGAATACAAAGGTCTATGCCCTGTCTCATCAATACCTCTGACTGTCCTCCTTTGCCTTGCTAAAAATAATGCGAAAAAAAAACTGATCTGCAATTATGCTCAACTGTAATTGCTTCTTGAGAATCACTCAGTATGCAAACACAAGCAAATTCATCTGAGTTATGGGGAGTTGGAGGCAGAACTAAGCCGTTCTTTAGTTTGTTCAGAAAACAAAGCACTTGGACTAGACACACGTGAGAAATGTCCACTTAAAGGCATGCAGACCTTGTTCTAAGTTTATCAGGTAGACCAAAACACTAGATTTATCCCTATGCACTTAAAAGGGTTCAGGAAGAAACTACCAGGTGTGCCAGCCCAGAGATGGGCTTGAACTATCTTTCAGAATCAGCAACACTTTAAGTATATAAAGGCCACTGGTACAGCGTCAAGATATATCACTGATATACATCAAGATAGGGCAGGAACAGGGATACTCACGTGTACAGAACTTGGAGCTTGCAGACCAAGTTGCATTCGTCAGACAAGTAACAACAGGAGACTTCCCACTTGCTGCGGTGTAACCTGGTTTGCAGGTGTAAGTCAGCTCAGTTCCAACAACGTACTGGCTGCTTATGGTGCCTGGTAATCCGGCAAAAGTGAAGTTTGGAGGAGGACCACAGTAACCTGGCAATTGGAGACAAAGGCAAAGGCAGCTGCAGAAGAATTCCCAGAGGGTATCCAGTAACAGTAAGCCGACTATGGGAGGACACATCTTTTTAAACATGTTGGCTGCCAGTGTCCTGGATCCAGTTTGCATCTCGGCAACAGCAGCGTGCATCACAGTTTGTGTAACTGGAGACCAGATGCACATTGAGCAGCGTCTCTGCTCCCGAGATGCTACTTTGCTCAGCACCAGTCCAGGCTGAAGCACCTGGATTCAGCTGAGCCCACAGATCTGCAAGCCGGTAAAGCAAGAGCATCAGATATAGGAAGGCCCCCATCTCCTTTCAGCACACTTTTGGATCATGTGTAGTTCACAAAACGCTTCATCTCTGAACATATCGGTGGCCTGGGCTCCACCACAAGGGCTCTTAACCCAGCACACGCACAGGGGCGCCCAACACACGGCTACAACCGCACAGGGTTCGGATCTCCCCTCCGGCACCGCTGCTACGCTTGTACTTACGTGGGTCACAGCGTGGCGGGGGTGGCTGCCACGTGCTGTCGGCTTCACAAGTAATGACACTGCTCCCGTTCATGAAGTAACCGGGTTTACACTGAAAAGTGACTGCGTCCTTATACGTGTACACAGTGCCAAAGCCAGACACCTTCTCCCCGTTTGGCACTTCTGGATTTTCACATCTCACCACTGGAAACAAACCAAGCCAAGAAGAGGACTTGTCAGAGGAGGGGAAGGGCCAGCAGCGTGGCATTATGTGAGAAGTGGTCTGAGCAGGACTGCCTCTATGAGAGGCTTTTCAAGAGCTTCTGAGGAGCAGAACCTTCTGAATAACTAAATCATTTTCATTTACGTTTGCTAGAATATGAAGGAAAAATAAGCGTAGTTGCTGCTACTGTGCTGCTGCAGGAGTGGCACCTCTCTTCTGCAATGCAATGCTGTCTATTCTAGATCAATCTGGATTATAGAAGTGGCTTTCCATGGGCAGAAGAACCTGGGAAACCAAGCCCTGTCTCTGACCACAACTTCACTGCCTTAAGTCTTTGGGAATCATTTAAAACTCAAATTAACTTCTCATGTTTGTCAATCCATCTAGAAAGCAGAGTTTGACATGAAGGAGGCAAAAGAAATGAAATCAAAAGAAAACGGAGAGCAAGAAGACATTTACCTTTGCATTCAGGGGCCGGATGACTCCATTTTCCATTCAATTTGTCATCTGAAGTACAGTGAATCTGGGACTCTCCGATGAGAGTAAAATTTTGGTGACAGCTGTAAGTAACAGTGGAGCCATAGGTAAAGCTTTCATCATGAGCAGTGAACTGCCCATTTGCAATCTCAGGAGGAGGCTCACAGGGAATAACTGCAAGGAAAAATAGCAGAAAAATGTAATAACATTTCCATTAAAATACAAACCCATAATCTCTGTCTGCCAAAAAGGTATTAATCAAAGAAAAAATCAAGGAACAAATCCAAAGGTAGCCTCTTACTTTCACAGAACGGAATCTGGTCCCAGGCAACATCAGTGCCATGAAGGACACACTGTGCAACTGGATTCCCAATGAGTCGGTACCTAAGGAAAGAAGGGTTGAATCTCTTTAAAAACAAAGAGTGAGAAAAAAAGGGGAATTCAGTAATTTTTATCATTTCTAATGGCTCTGAATCTCCTCCCCTATTTTCCAAGGAAACTGCTCCAAGGCTCCGCGTATCCCGCTCCCTTCGGTGCTGTCCCCTGGCCTGATGCAGACCAGCCCGGTACGAGGGCACACACTCACCCTTCGTTGCAGCTGAAGTGAATCATCCCTCCGAAGAGGAAGTCGGCGTTGTCATCAAACCTGCCGTTGGGTATCTCCGGGGCACTGCAGCGCTTCCCTGCGGGACAGGGGACGTTAGGATGAGGCGCAGGACACGCCGCCCTTCAGCATTATCAGGAACCTGCCCTCCCTCGCCAGCTTCTAGAAAAGCTTACGACCCACATTAAACTCTGAGGAACTGAAAGTTACATACAGTTAAGGGCAATCAAGGAGCACTGATTTACGGGCAATCAAGGAGCACTGATTTACGGGCATTTACACATTTAGGGAGACCCAGGGACCTCAGCACCGAGGCCCCTTCCTGCGGTGAAGAGACCCCCTCCGCCTGCCCATTGCCATGAGGTGACAGACGCCGTTTCCCCAGCCCTCCTTTGCCTGGGCCCGACACGCGGCCGCGCTTGCTCTGCCGCAGCACTTTGCATCACCACGTGGCAAACTCCACGGGTCATTAAAGGAAATTCACGGGCCCTCCGTTGGGACCCGGCTGCGGGGGCGCCCATGGGCCCGGCCAGGGACGCACCAATGCAGAAGTCGCTGTCGAAGGACCACTCGGTGCCGGTGCACACAGTGTAGGGGACCTTGCCCTGGGCTGGCATGTACCCTGGCCGGCACTTGTACTTGATCTGCGCGCCGGCGACGTACGAGTTGTTCGTGGGCCCGTCCGGCTCCGCGAAGGAGAGCCGCGGCGGCGGCCCGCAGTCACCTGGGGAGCGCAGGGGACGGTGCTCACGGCCCTGCCCCGGGCAGCCTCGTCCCCGGGGCCGCGTGCCGCCTGCCTGCAGTGCCCCGGCTTGAGCCCCTTCCTAGGCGTCTCCGGGCCATCCCCTAGTGCCTTTCTCCGGCATTCCCAGCTCCAGAACCTTCCCCATGTTCCCCTCACCCCCAGCCCCATCCTCATCCCCTTCCCCATGCCCTTTACTTGTTCCCAGCCTTATCCTTCTCCCCTTCCACACACCCCCCCATCCCCTTCCAGTCCTGCCTCCAACCCCTTCCCCTGCTCCCAGCCTTATCCTTCCTACCTTCCACTCCCACCTCCATCCCCTTCCTCTGCTCCCAGCCTTAGCCCACTCCCCTCTCAGCCCCGTCTCCCTCCCCTTCCCCAATCCCCCCCATTCCCATCCGCTTCCCCAATCCCCCCCATTCCCATCCCCATCCCCTTCCCCGATGCCCCGATCCCCGTCTCCTCCCGCCGTGCCCCGATGCCCCGCGCGGTGCCCCCGGCCCGGCCGCGCTCCCGCGCGCTCCCGGGGCTCGGGCCCCGCTCACCGCGCGCCGCGGGCGGCAGCAGCAGCGCG
>JAVCKT010097648.1:0-11482 GCA_032273925.1 Rhynchotus rufescens
AGTTGGTTATCTACTAACAAGGCATCCTGCCTGCTAATAGGCACTGTACGGCCGTCCTTGGAGCCGGCCCCAACAATCCGCAAACTTGCTCAGGGTGCACTGATTCCTCTTGTCCATTGTTGATCATCCCATGAACAGCCTGAGTTGAACAGCACTGGGCCCAGCACTGGGCCACAGGCCTCCAAGTAGACTCAGTCCCATTTATCCCCACCCTCTAAGCTCTGCCATCCATCCAGTTCTCAATTCACCAGTGTCCACCTGTCCAGTTCACACTTTTGGAGCTTTCCTATGAGGATATTATGGGAGAAAGTGTTGAAAGCCTTGCTGAAGTCAAGGTAGACAACATCCATGGCTTTCCTATCATCCAACCAGCCGGTCATCCCATTGTAGAAGGCTATCACATTCGTCAGACATGACTTCCCCTTGGTTAATCCATGCTGACTACTCCTCAACACCTCCTTCTCCTTGGCATGCCTAGAGATGGTCCCAAGGATGAACTGATCGATCCCGTTTCCAAGGATGGAGGTGAGACGGATTGGTCTCCTTCTTATCCTTTTTGAAGACTGGAGTGACATTGGCTTTCTTCCAGTCCTCCGGCACCTCCCTTGCTCTCCATGATGTCTAGAAGATGATGGAGACTGCCTTAGCAATAACCCCTGTCAGTTCCCTCAGCACTCTTGGGTGCATCCCATCAAGACTAATAGATTTATGTGTGTCCAGTTTGCCTAAGTAATCTCTATCCCAATCCTCCTCGACCAGCAGAAAGTCTTCCTCTCTCCGGGTTCTCTCTCTTGTGGGCTCTGTAGCTCATGGGGACCAGCCTTAGCAGTAAAGGCAGAAGCAAAGAAGGCATTTAGTACCTCTGCCTTTTCTGCATCCTGGGGTCAGGGCAGCCTACCCATTCAGCAGCAGACTAACATTTTCTCTAGTCTTCCTGTTGCTACTGATATATTTATAGAAGCCCTTCCTATTGTCCCTGACATCTCTTGTTAAGTCTAATTCCAAATGGGCCTTGGCATTCCATGTTACATCCCTGCATTCTCTGACAAAGCACCTATATTCTTCCCACGTGGCTGGCCCTTCTTGATGTATACTCTCTTTTTCTCATTAAGGTTACCCAACAGTTCCTTGCCTATCCACACAGGTTTCCTATCCCCCTTATTTGACTTCTTTCTTGTGGGAATGCACCACTCTCTAGCTTGGAGAAAGTGGTGTTTAAATGTTAGCCAGCAATCCTGCTTCCCCTTTCCTTCTTGACCCTGGCCCCGGCAGTTCTTCCAAGGAGCTCCCTGAAGAGGTCAAAGTTAGCTCTCTTGAAGTTCAGGGCTGCAATCCTACTTCATCCTTCCAACTTCCTCCATGCAGGATCATGAATTCCAACATCTCGTGGTCACTGCAGCCAAGACTGCCCTCACCCGTCACATTTTGAACTAGAACATCTCTTTGTTAGTATCAGGTCTAGAAGTGCACTTTCCCTTTTTGGCTCATCAACCACCTGCATCAAGTAGTTAACTGCAGTGTTCTGCAGGAACCTTCTGGACTGTTTCTTCCTAGCTGTGTGATTATCCTAACAGACATCAAGGTGTTTGAATTTCTCATAAGTGCCAGGGCTGTGATCATGAGGCTTCTTGCAGCTGCCTGTAGAAGGCCTCATCCACTCCCTATTGCTGGTCATAAGGCCTGTAGTCAACTCCCACAACAGTGTTTCCCCTGTTAGCCTGCCCTTTGGCCTGCCCTTGGCCTGCCCTAATCCTCACCCATAGGCTCTGAACTCACACTTCATCCTCTGCTATCCTGAGCTCTATACATTTCAGTTGCTCTGTCATGTAAAGAGCAATTCTGCCGCGTCACCTTCCTGACTTAACCTTCCTGAAAAACCTGAAGCCATCCATGGCCCCATTCCAGTCATGAGAGCTTTCGCACCATGTATCAGTAACTGCAGTGAGATCATGGCCCTGCAACTGCACACACATCTCTAATTCCCCTTGTTTATTCCCCATGCTGTGTGTGTTTACATAGAAGTGTTTGAGTTGGGCTCCCAATATGCCTTTCATTTTAGATGGGGCAGCTGCAACTTGACTACGTGAGGCTTCAGAAGTTCACATATTTTGCAATTTAGCCTCTCCAGTCTTAGGGCACCCTTCACGGGCTTAGGGTGCTGTGAGGGGCATGACACTATCACCTGTTTTCCCGATGATATCTCTCTCCCCCTCAATCTAGTTTAAAGCCTTCTCGATGAGCCTTACTAGCTCTTGAACCAGGTCCCTCTTCCCGCTTTGAGAAAGGTGAATCCCTTTAGATGCCATCATGCCTGGTGCCATGTAAGGCTTCCTGTTGCCGAAGAAACCAAAGTTGTAGCGATGACACTAGCCATGGAGCCACGTATTAATGGACTGTGTCTTTTGTTTCTTTCTATATTTCTGCCAGCATAGAGAAGAACAGAAGAGAAAATGACCTGCACGCCTGAGCTCCTGATGGTCTGACCAATTCCCTAAAGTCCCTTTTGATTGCCCTCAGGGTATGTGTTGTGCTTCTCCCACATGTAGGACTAACAATGGATAATAGTCTGTGGGTCAGTTGTCAGTTTCTTAACAGTTTGTTTGCTGAGCTTTGGTAACTTGATTCATAGCTTGACAAACACCATACTTAGGGGGAAAAAATATGTACATATCACCTGGAATAGACATGAGTAGACATATGGCTTGAATCAATTAGCATCACATGTGCAAGGCTGCTGAAAGGTGGAAGTAAGACATATGTTTGCATGGATTCAATTTTTAAAGGTCAGCTACACCATTTATGTGGAAAATTAGAATCAATATTTATGCAACAATATGCTTGCCAAATCAAATTACAAATAGAGCATCTCTGCTGCTAGCCTAGAGCATCTCTGCTGCTAGCGTATAGGTGTATCTTAAAAATTGCATATAGGAAAATTAATTTACATTTAGGCTAGATATTAAAGAGTTCTTAGAAGAAGGGTGAGACTAGCTATAGCATCTAATTGAATAATTTTATTCTGTTTAATTTCAGAGTTCATTGTGTTTCTATATTTCTGGTATCCATGGATCCTGATTTTTCTGCTTTGTGAAAGAAAATAGCAATATAGTAGATAGCCATCTAACTTTGGCTGTACTTGCTAATTTAATGTTTTCATGAATATCTACTAATTTAAAGATTATAGAACCTGAAATAAAGCAAATGCTTTTCTTCTGATTACTTATAGGTATGCATTTACCTTTTAAACATTCATTTTGATTTTACATGGGCAAGTTGTAGGCTTGAATTTATTTTGGTAGAGCGTGCTATCAGTAATTGACAACAGAGCTCTCTGTGGTTACTAATAAATGAGTTAGTGAATAGTGCCTTAAATTGCACAGTGTTACTGTAATTCCCAAGAAAGGAATGAGGGACTTGTTTGATATAGGGAAAAATACATAATGCTATTAAAACTATTTTACTTGCTTTGTACTTCTAGACTGCATCTTCATTTAATAATCTGCTCTGTGCATTGACTGATCTGCAGGGCATAATGACTGTACTTATAAAATCTGTCTGAGGATCTTTTCAAATATCCTCTACTGAGTGCTTTGACACCTTCTACTGAATTAAGAGGAAATACTGTAGGCCCCTCTGAAAACTGTTTCAGTTTTGATCATTCTTATTCATTCAAAATTGTCACTAGAAGAGTACTGAAGAATAGGCAGTCATCCCTCTTGCAGTCGCCCCCATAATGTGGGCTCCCTGTGGAGCTGGGTAAGTATGAAAAAGAGAGTAGCCAGTGATTAAGTGGTTAAGCCTCCCCGTTTAAGGACTAATTGCAGTCTTTGCAGGATGCCTTGGGTTGTTCCACATGATTAAGTCAGCAGTTGTCTATTCTAGGAATCATCTTTGTATTTTCAGGAGAAATAAGAATTAGACTCTTTCAAAAGTATTTTTCATCAGTACTGCTACACTGGTATTCTGTGTGTTCACTGCTGCTGATTCTGTAGTCTAATGGTGAACTTTGCTACCGAGAAATTGCAGAGCAGCCAGGCTGCAATCTGCCAGAGTCAGTAACTAAATTCTAAGGTCTTAGACTTGTGTACGATAGGTTACAATACGTCCTAGAGATGAGTTCCTCCTCATTTTTTAAGAGGCTTTTTGACTGACCAGTAAACATCTACAACAGGAGATGACTCAGAGGATAAAGCACGGGCAATGCGCCCATGAAGCTCAAGGCCAAAGGCAGGGGATGACAGAGCACAGCTGTTTGTGCAAAGAAAGCTGAATTTATATCAACGCCCAGATATAAATTTTGGCCTTTGTTTTATGTAAACGGCTCTGTCAGTTGAGTGGATCAACTGACTGTATCCTCACTGAGCGGACCATGTGCAAAATATTTTTCCCTGAGTTTAACTAAAAGATTGTGGATGTCCCCAAATTAGGAGGAGCAGGACTGGGGGGAGGGAAGGGTGTTGTATATGTGGCTCAGCCCAACATAGATTATAAAAGCTGAACAATTAGCAAAGCAATTTTGGAGAGAACAAGGGACTTGAGAAGGTTTCAATCTATGTTTTCCCTCCTGATGACTGGGACATCTAGCATCATAACAGTGAGCGTGTTATAGAGACCAGTGATGGGAATTACAGTTTTATTGTGACTCAGTTCTATTCTGCACTACCTATATTCTGCTAATACAATTAAAAGTTATATTCATTACTTGTATGTCTGCAACCACCTAGCCTGTATTAATATGTCATCATTATATAATTTTTTGATGGTTGGGAACAAAATCTTTCTCAGTATGACTAATTGTAGCCAATATTCGTCTTCCGTGAATAAAAGCATAAAACATTATACACTAGATGACTGGAACTAAAGGCCTATTTTGCTTTATTAAATAAAAGTTTTGCTTTATTAAGTGAGTTTTTTTTAAAGTATTTATTAATTTGGTTGTAGATTATGTACTATCTCTTAATTTGGTTGTAGATTATGTACTATCGCTGACATAGAGTAAACTCACAATTCCCAAATGGTGTTCTTTTCCATAAATTCTACTTTATGATGTATTCCATAAATTCTATTTTGTGAAATACTTAATTCAGAACTTGTTGTAGATTTTTTACCACATGTATTTACTACTGCAGTAATGTGTAGGGCCTAAGAATTTATTCCATTGTATATTATCTGTATAGTATTATCATGTGATTAATGCCTATTTATCAATATTTACTGATTATGGAAAGAAATATCTATGGAAGATGATTCAGATGGTCTACAGCTGAGTGATTTTTTGCTCTTTTTTGTTGTTGTTGGCAATAGAAGGTCTGTACAGAGAATAGGTCTACAGTTCTAAAGATCTAAAGTTAGGAATAATGAATACAAGCATTTTAATCAAGAATTGAACTTGAAACTCATAAATTCATACTTTCCTTTTCCATAACTTCATGCATACATTATAATAAGCATTTTTGTTATTCTTTTGTGTGTGTGTTTCCTGAGTTCATTAGGCTGTATTCTTTGTCAGTGTTTTTTTAAGCTTTTTAAAATACCTTATGTCCAAATAGCTCTCAATTTTATGAAATTTTCATTTTTTATGAAATTATGAGGCTCATCTCAGCTTCATATCACAAACTTTTTTAAAAAAGCCAAGTTTTTCAGGATTTTTTCTGCCACTCCGTAAGTACATTAAATTACTTAAAATTGCTTGCAATGCATTTTTCTATTACTTCACATGAAATTTTGTTCTGCTTATACCTAATTGATATATATTCTGATTTGAAATGCATTCTTTCATATTCCATATTATGTTAATTGTTTACTAATTATTCTCACTTCCTATTATAATTTTTCTTGAAAACTATCATGCTATTATAATTCTTGATCATTTGTATTTCTTCTACATTCTTCTTTAAAAATTTCTTTCTGTTTCTTTGTCATTTTATTGGCAAACTATTTTTTCATGCTTTGTTCTTTCCAATCTTTCCGCATTTCTATTCCTTCTAAATTATCTTTGCCTTGCAGTATTCAGATCTTATTTAATCCTTTCTCATTTGCATTAAATTGTCAAGGTACTTAACAACTTTCTTTCATTTCACTAAACCATCATATACTGATGCTTTTTACCTTAAAAAATCACATCTTCAAGAGTATCCATTGGTTTTCATTCCTTTCATTTGATTCTATCACAAAATATTTTCATAGACTAGCCTTTTTTTTTTTTTTTGCTGTTTGTGATAATCTTATTAATGATACCCAATGTATCTTTCTTCAACCTTTTTTAAGTGCCATTTTAAAGACTTCGTACAAACTACCTGTAGCACAGATAAACTAAGACTACTGAGCTTTCACTGCAGTCCTCTCTATCTACGATTAAACTCTATTCACTCCAGTAAGCTAAGTTTTTTTTAAAACCCTCTAAAGTTCTATTCAGAATATTTTGAATCCAAGTTCAGAATAAATTTTTTTTTCTACCATGAAATTTGATTACAGTTTGGTCTTCTGTAACACAGTCCTTTGTTTTATGAGTAAAAGATCTCACAATACAGATGAGACTTTGAACCTGGGTCATAAGATGCAGAACTGCTTAGCAGAGGACCAAACCTCTTTTAAGCTAAATACTTTTGCCTTTGAATCCACTTGGATCCAAGTGTGTGCACTGTAGTCACTGGCTGCACCTTTCACCTCCTGTTGTAACCATGTTAAATGGTGTTTTGTTCACTGTTTGGCTCCTTCTAGTCAATAACTAACTTCCATATGGAACAGCCTCAGTAGCCAAGATTAGTATGAAGGATGAGTTCAGACATTGACCTCAGTGGTTGGTGATTACTTAGTAGAGAGGTTGTTTGAACTGAAGTTCTCTGTGTAGGTAGCATTACCTGAATTGTCGAGCTTACCTTGCTAGATGTAGTATGAGAACGACTATGATTTGAAAGTAGTCCTACTCACAGGTTTCAGAGGGTTTTGGATAGGAGACTTTTTGCTCATCCTAGTTTGAAAGACAGATACTCAAAGACACATTTAAGAAAACATTGTTCGGACAAGAGATGGAGAATCTTCTAACTGGCAGAATTTGGATGTATTTTAGATCTAAAACTAAAAACTTATATCTAAATGTTTTATTTAAAGCATAGTAGAAGTCTGTACTGTAGTAAGAGTCTCAAAGATCTCAAGATCCAAGCCTAAACCCAGCAGAGTAGCTTGCTTCCTTTACTAGTGGTATAAAAAGATATTATCAAATAGCTAAAGAGTAATGTATGTGTAAAACACATCCAGGTGATTTTATGCAGGAAGATAGTGTAACTCTACCAGAATATCAAGATCCTTATCTTTATTTTTTAATTTATTCTCAACTCCTGATTCATTGTGCAACTCCCTTAACAAAGGGAGATTACAGGGAGAGATGGATGAGTTCAGAGAAGGAACCCTGTGTATGAGTGAAGGAACAGCAAAATAAATTGACAGTCATCCAAATGGGATGTACTTAGTAGATTCCAATTCCAGGATGTTGAATGCTACTGAATGTCAAGGTTACTTATCAACTCATTAATAACATGCAAACTTTGATAGTCACTGATAACTTTTGCAGTGTATTCACTCACATGCATCTAGATTTCCAATTTTTCTCCAAACTAAAAAGCTATTAATAGATATTAATACAGGTTATATGAAGAGGTGATTTTCCCTTAATTGTTCAAAAGATGCAGTGGAGAATATTGGCTGGATCCCCATGATGTTCCAAAATCAGTGGAGTCTGGATAACTTTGTCTGTTATATTTTGTAAACTCTTAAGAGTCATGCTCATGCACCTTTATTTGCTTTGGTGACAGAGAGTTTTGATAGAGTTTTTCTGACTATGAATTATTGCATATGCTGCATATGGACATATTATGGATTTTTTACGCATTGGGAAAAATAGTCTCAACATTTTCAGCTATTGGGAGCTGACTTCTCCATTTCCTTGAGTTTGTGATGCATGTCCACTGCAAAGTACTTCTCTAATTCGTATTTCTTTCTTGTTTTACATCTGTCTCTTCACACCAACCCAGCCTCAGATCAGACACCATCAGACTCTATTGATTTGGATACATTTGTGGTTCAAGAAAATACCCCAAATTTCTTAATTTATGAAGGAGAGAGAAAGAGACTTCTGCTTTAGCAACTGCTTATGCATATTTATTGAGTAGCTTCTTTGAGGACATTATAATGAGCTTGCTTATCAGTAAAAATGACTTGAAGTAGTCTCAGATCTCAATATCTGTGATTCCAATTAGGAATTTAATAAATGCCAAAACCTTTTTAAATTTTTCATTTATTCATGATTTAGCATGACAATAAACAGCTGATGATGGTGGAGAAATTCAACATTTTTTTTTAGCTCATTAGGTTTCAGAACCTGCATCTGTTACCATGACATGTTTGACATCAGAACTCATTTTTAGTTCTCTAGCCTTGTTCTTCACAGTCAGAGGTAGACAACTGCTTTTCAAGATTTTCTATGTGCAAGGGAGAGCTAAACATGCTTCCATTTGCTTCATGCACAGCCATCTCTGGTCAGACAGAAAAATTAAAAGATAACATGAAGTCTGAGATACAGATTTATTGATGTCTTTATATTAATATATAAGAAGAAAGTAAGTATTTTCTTACTCTGTCAGTAAACAAAACAAAATAAAAAAATCTACCACCAAATATTTGGTAGTGACCTATAAGAGATAAGGATTTTGGTTTTACATCGGGACTCAAAATACATTGGTATCTAAATTCTTTCACTTTTCTATTGACCAGTTATAGTCTGCAGCAGGCTTGGAAAAATTGGCTGCTGCAAGCCAACTGGTATGTGAAAGACAACTGACAGCTATTTTAATAGTTTATTGAGAAATAGTATGCAATGTACCAGCTGTCACTTATGTGGTATATGTAGTATTATAATTTCTAACATTCTCAGTAAAAGGATAAATGTTCAAAAGTATGAAGAGTAAACCAATTTGTTGTAAATAGGTAGTTCAACATGTGAGAATAAGGAGAAGATATTCTAACATTTCAATCCTGTGTGTCTTCTATAGATTCATATCTGAGAGAAGTACTTTAGGTAGACTAGTATCTGCTAAATACTCTGAATATTCATACAACTGCTATATTTATGAGTTTTCACATACAGTCTTGTACTGCCTGAGAATTTTCTCTGGGTAGGTTTACAGATCTATGACAGTTTCTCAGAGCTACTGTGCAGTATTGTAGGAAGGACAGCTGAATACTAGGAAAGTCCATGCATTCCTGCACAGTGTGTTTACTAGCTATAACACTATTCAGTTAAAATTTTTGAGGCAGCAACTTGAGTATTTTAAGGAAATATAGACGTACTGAACAGTCAGTTCAGTATTGGAATCATATATATCAAAAGTGTGTATGCATGTGCACTGAGCTTGATGCTCCCACAGATCATTTAATCACTGCATATATTTAACATATGCCAGTGGCATTGGATGTACCTCATGTGAACAAAATTTCAGTGCAGAAAATGTTCAATTATTTAATCCAGCTGCTACACAATATATATAATTCTGTCTGAAGAGAGATAGCAGTTGTGAACATCCAAGTCAGATATAATTCTATTTTGATAACTCTGTATCATGCCCAAGAACCATCTTCTTAAGAAAATAATGTATTTATATTTTGAAGCCCATTTTACCATAGCCCATTTACCAGTAAGAAATTATAACATTTTTTTCCCGTAGCTGGTAAGTGATATCATACTAGACCAGCATTAGAATTACAGATACTCCTTGATACTTTATGTATGCATTGTATGCTATTTATAGGAGAGTAGAAGAATAAATAGGAGTAATCTTCATCTGAAGCCTGTAAAATGGTATCAATATTTTTTTCCTGGTTATATCAGATTTACATTTTTGTCATTGACAGAAGAAGGTAACTATGGAAGTGGCATATGAGGACTTGAACCGATTCACAGACATAGATACATGTGAAACCAAGCATCGTGTCTTTTAAACTTTGAGACAACAGGTCCAAGAGAGGTTCAGGGTGGTTCATTTCTCTTTGCAGAAGTTTCTTGTCTCCTGTCTTGAGAGCTGCTTTATGAAAGCAGACAAGCAGACAGTTGCAGACTTTTGTGTCTTTGAAACACTCCATCCAGCATGTAGGCCAAAAATATTATGAAACTTGATGTTATAGATGTAAAAGTTGTGTCTTACTAATGCTCAGACCATCACTAGATTTCTGGCACTCCATTTTTATCAATTAAAGCAGAAGTCTATTTTCAGAATATAAGATACAGTGTACAGTGTAACTGACCAATATTTATCACAGAATCACAGAAGGGTTGAGATTGGAAAGGGACCCCTGGAGATCATCTAGTTCCACACTCCTGCTCAAGTAGGGTTGCATACAGTACATTTCCAAGGATTGAGTCCAGGCAATTTTTGAGTATCTCCAAGGATGGAGAGTCCACAACCTCCCTGGGTATCTTCTTGAAGTGCTCAGTCATCCTCTTTTTCCTCATATTCAGACAGTGCTTGTTGTGTTTCAGTTTGTGCCCTTTACCTCTTATCTCTGGATACCACTGAGGAGAGTCTGGCCCCACCGTCTGGCCTCATGCTCTTGACAACCTCTCTTATACATACTGGTAAGATTCCATTTCAACTTATTCTTCTTCAGGCTTAATAGACCTAGCTCTCTCAGCCTTCCCTCAGGAAGCTCCAGTCCCCTAATCATCTTAATAGCCCTCTCTTGGATTTACATCAGTTATTGGGGAGCCCAGAACTGGACGCAACACTCCAGATACAGTCTCATCAGGGCAGAGTAAAGGGGAAAGATTACCTTATAGTCTGTTTCTCACTGGACTGCTGCCATCCATTTAAAAAAAAAAAAAAAAAGTTACATTTTAAATTGAATGAATGTGTTTAAATTCAATTAGCTCAATAAAAGTTTCACTTTTAGAAGAAAAGATGATGACTGGAAATAAATCCAAGGATGCTCCCCTTGTAGGTTAATCGTTTTAAGGGAAATCATAGAGATAACAGATCCATAACTTTATGCTTTTGATTTATTTCTCTATTTTAATACTACTGTCTTCTTTATGGGAAGAACTTTTATCTTCTATGGGAACTTCCTATGCAAATCAGTAAATTATCAAGTTTTATGTTTGTGATTGTGAACTGAGATTCCTATATAACAAAGCAAAAATCTGCTGTGTCATCATCACTGATGAAACATTGCCGATGAAACAATTTATACATTTTAATGTTTCATGAACGATTTTTTACTGATATAATATGCATTTCTCCTTCAGTGGCTTCCTTATCAATTATCATCTCCCCATCAAAACTTTTGCAGCTGCAATAGTGGGATTTCATCTGAGTCACAGTAAGAATCACTTCAGCTGGAATTCAGTCCTCATATGTGTGTCACGGAACGAGTGGTGGCAGGGGTGAGTGACAAATGCACTTCACTCATATGAAAGAAATAATAACAGGATTTA
>JAVCKT010097651.1:0-11476 GCA_032273925.1 Rhynchotus rufescens
GGGGTCTGACGCCGTCAGAGGGCGGGGCCTCATGCAGTCTGGGCGGACGCATGGCTGGGGGCGGGGCCTGCCGCCGTGAGGGGGCGGTGCCTGCCGCAGCCAGGGGGCGGGGCACCCGCTGTTTCAGCGCATACATACGGAGTGGGCGTGTCCTGCCGCCGCGAGGGGGCGTGGCCTGCCGCCGCGAGGGCCCGCATAGGCGCAGGGCGCGCGGTTCCGGCGCGGGCGCCATGGCGGAGGGCGAGTACGAGGCGGTGCTGTGCGTGAAGCCGGCGGTGCTCGTGTACCGGCTGCCGCCGCGGGCCTCCAACCGCGGCTACAGGTCGGGCGCTTCCCGTAGGGTGCTCCTGCGTCCGCTCCTTGGGGGTGTCTGGGGCCTGCCCCGTCCTATAGGGTGTTCCTGTATCCTATAGGGTGTTCCTAGATCCTATAGGGTGCTCCTATATCCGCTTCCTTGGGATATATGGGACCTGCCCCTTCCTGTAGGATGTTCCTATATCCTATAGGATGCTCCTATATCCGCTTCCTTGGGATATATGGGACCTTCCCCTTCCTGTAGAGTGTTCCTATATCCTATAGGGTGTTCCTATATCCTATAGGGTGTTTCTATATCCGCTTCCTTGGGATATATGGGACCTGCCCCTTCCTGTAGGGTGTTTTTGTGTCCGCCTCTTTGGGGTTTATGGAACCTACTCCTTCCTATAGGGTGTTTCTATATTCACCACTTTGAGGGTATGTGGGATCTGCCCCTTCCCACAGAGTGTTGCTGTATCCATCTCTTTGGGATGTGTAGGACCTGTCCCTTCCTATAGGGTGTTTCCGTGTCCGCCCCCTTGGCATATATGGGACCTGCTCCTTCCTCTAAGGTGTTTCTATATCCACCTCCTTGGGGTATATGGGACCTGCTCCTTCCTATAGGTTGTTTCTATATCCTTCTCTTTGGGGTGTATGAAACCTGCTCCTTCCTATAGGTTGTTTCTATATCCATCTCTTTGGGGTGTATAGGACCTGTCCCTTCCTATAGGTTGTTTCTATATCCATCTCTTTGGGGTGTATAGGACCTATCCCTTCCTACAGGTTGTTTCTATATCCATCTCTCTGGGGTGTATAGGACCTGTCCCTTCCTATAGGTTGTTTCTATATCCATCTCTCTGGGGTGTATAGGACCTGTCCCTTCCTACAGGGTGTTTCTATATCCATCTCTCTGGGGTGTATAGGACCTGTCCCTTCCTATAGGGTGTTTCTATATCCATCTCTCTGGGGTGTATAGGACCTGTCCCTTCCTATAGGGTGTTTCTGTGTCCATCTCTTTGGGCTCCATGGGACCTGCCCCTTCCACGCAGGGTCTGTGCCCCACAGCACCCTTGGGAGCTGCCCTCCCATAGCGGGGGGTGCCCGGGCCCCTCTCCCAGCACCCCCAGTGGGTCCCGCGTCCCCGGCCCCTGGGGCTCCGTGGGGCTGGGTGCTGAACAGGCACCCACGGGCGCCCCCAGAGCGTGCGGGGCGCGCGGGCGCTGATCCCGGCGGCGCTTCCCTCCCTCTCCAGGGCTGCGGAGTGGCAGCTGGACCAGCCGGCCTGGAGCGGCAGGATGCGGATAACGGCCAAGGGCAAGGTGGCCTTCATTAAGCTGGAGGACAAGACGTCGGGTGAGGCGGGAGGAGCGGCCGCCCTCCGCATCCAGGGCTCTTTTCCCAGCGGGATCGGCGGCGCTGCGGGCGTCGTCACCGCGCGCCCGGCGCGTCCTGCCGCTCTCCCCAAATCCAGGTTCTTTCTGCAGGGGAGCTTTTCGCCCAGGCGCCCGTGGAGCAGTTTCCCGGCGTGGCTGTGGAGAGCGTGACGGATTCCAGCCGATACTTCGTCATCCGCATCGAGGATGGGAATGGTACCGTCCCTGGAGAGGCAGCGTTTTGGGGGAAATGCTTGGAAGTTCCCCATAGCAGGAATTCTGTATTCACTCGGCGTCCTTCCGAGCTGCCAAGAGCCCCTCCGAGGGCTGAATAAACGTTCCTGGGGGTGGGCAAGGGGCTGAATCAGGGCTGTTTTGGAAACACCAGCCTTGTCCTGGGAATCGCGGCCGAATCCCGCTGCCCGCGGGACGCGCCGCCCCGCGCTGACGCCTCCGCGTCCCCCAGGCCGCCGCGCTTTCATCGGCGTCGGCTTCGTGGACCGCGGCGACGCCTTCGACTTCAACGTGGCCCTGCAGGACCATTTCAAGTGAGTGGCCGCTCCGGAGGCTGCGGCACCTCCCGGGAATGCGGCGGGTGACAGGCGGACACGTCTGGCGCTCTGCCCGGCCCGCGGACGCTCCCTCTGTCAGACGTTTCCCTGCCTTGATGGGGAAGGTCCCAAAGTGGGCGAGTGGGAGATGGGGCAGCCCCAGCTCCCCGTCCCGCCCGCTCCCGCTTCCCGTTGGCTCCGCAGGTGGGTCCGGCAGCAGGGCGAGCTGGCGCGGCAGGCGCGGAGCCTCGAGCAGGGCCCCGCGCTCGACCTGGGCTTCAAGGAGGGCCAGACCATCACGCTCAACATCGCGGTGAGGGGCTTCGCCGCGTGCCCGGCGGCCGCCCCCGCCGCTTTCCCTTGGGAAAGGGCGGCTGGGCCGCTCTGGGAGAGGGAAGGGGAATGTCCCGCTCCGGGACTGCGCGTGCCGCCCGCGACTCCTCTCCCGTCTCCTTTCAGAACATGAAGAAGAAGGAAGGAGCAGCCGGGAGCGCCCGGCCACGGCCCGCGGCTCCTGCGGCGCCCACCCGGCTGCCGCCGCCTCCCGGAGGGAAAGCTCCCGGCGCGGCTCCCGGCTCCGCAGAGCGGCCGCGGGCACCGGCACCGGGAGCAGGTCTGTGCCGGCGCGGAGCCTCCGTAGGGTCCCGCACCGCCATCCCGGCCGAGCGGATTCGGAGGGATCCCCCCCAAAACAGCGGCCCGCTTCCCTCGGCTCTGCCGAGAGGGCTGCTCTGGGAAAACGGCTGAGGAGATCTGGGAATGGGGAGTAACCGCTGCTGTTTTTCTCTCTCCTTGGACCGCGTGGCTGCCCACAGGCTCTCCCGGGGCTGCTGCCGACGTCTGGGGCGACTTTGCGGAGGCTGCCGGGTGAGGCCGCGGGCAGGACCGGTGCAGCCCCCAAGCTCCCTGCAGCCTCCGGGAACATCCAGGGACGGTTTTTCCCCCTTTTCCTTTTCCCTGCAGGTCCGGTTCCAGCGCGGGCCAGGCCGGCGCCGGCTGGGTGCAGTTCTGACCTGCTTCCTCCTCGGCGTCTTCCTGCGCGGATGCCCAGCGAGGGAGCAAAGCCGGGGCGGCGCCGCCAGCCCTTGCCCTCCCAGCTGCTTCCCCCGCTGCTTCCGCAGGCGCCGCTGCAGTCCGGAGCGGGCAGGGCGCTGCCCTAAGCTCTCCGGGCAAGAAAGAGCCCCCCCGCCACAAAACCCGGCCCCTGAGTGCCTTGGAATGGACTCGGTGACGTAGGTGCTGGAGAGCCAAATGAGAAGGTGCCTTAAATCACACGGTGCCAGTGCCCCAGGCCAGGGCGCTTTATTGTCCCCGTGCCCCTCACGGAGCCTTAGCCCGGGCCCCGTGGTGCCCCCCTGCCCAGGAGCCCTCCTGCCTGTTGCTGCCCTGTTTCCCTGGGCTCACGGCGCTCCGGAAAGTCACTCCGTGCCGGCGCGGACACCAGCGGGCCGAGTCCCCCCAAACCCCCTTCATGCCCTGCTTCCCAAGGGAATATCCTATGGAGGCGCTGAGTCCCCGCCGCTCCGCTAACCCTGCTCCAGGGATCCGGCTTGGAGGCGCTGAACCCCCCTTTCCTGCTCCACGAAGGTGTTTATTTTTCTCTCTTTATTTTGAAGAGATATTTTTATTTCTTTTTGCAGATGTTTATAATCTCATGCCTAGCTAGATGCAGTGAAGGACAAATTTAAGGTGTCTCTTTTAACAGAGCTGAGGTTGAAATTTCTCTATATTACAAAAAAATATATATTTTCTTACCTATTTATATTAAGGTGAAGGCCTTTAACTGTGTGAAGTCCTGCTATTTTTTAAACATTTTGAACTCTTTATCTTTGTATACTGTCATCATTCCCACTCCCAGCTGGATAGCGAGCGCTTTGGAGCGTCGAATTGTGCCCGGCACGGGCCGGGCGGGACTCGTGACACCTTCAATGAGCAATAAAGTCGTTGGGATGCCCAAGGGGACGGTCCCGAGGACCTTCCTGTGGCCGGCTCCGTCCGCGGGCAGCGCGTCCCGGCTCGCGGGGCCGCGGTGACAACGAAGGGGCCGTTTGTGCCCCGCACGGGAGGCTCTGCTCCGCCTTGACCGGCCCCGCGGAGAGCACGCGGGCTTAATCGCGGGCTTAATCACGGGCTTAATGACATGGGGCCGCGTGCTGCATTGGTGCTGCGGTGGCAGGGTGCTGCGGTGGTGCTGGGTGCTGCACCGCGTGCTGCATTGGTGCCACGTGCTGCATTGGTGCCACGTGCTGCATTGGTGTCCCCTGCTGCGGTGATGCCACGTGCTGCGGTGATCCCACGTGCCGCGGTGACCCCACATGTGGCATCGGTGCCACCTGCGGCCCCGGTGGCACCTGCGGCGGCGGCTCCGCGAGCGGGTCCCGCTGGCCCAGCCGTCCGGAGCAGCCGGCGCCGGGTGAGCTCCGCACTGCATCCCGGAAAAGGCCGGCATGCGGCCGCTGGAGCCGGAGGCCTGGGGACCCCCGAGCCAGGAAGAGGAGGGTCCCGGGCCGGGCTCTCCTCCCTGCCCGCAGCCGTCACGCGGGGAGGGGAAAGCCGGGATCGGGCTAATCCCGTCCGGAGCCGGCAGGCGGAGCGGGACACGGAGCCGCTTCCCGGTGGCAAAGCCCCGAGCGGGAAGCGGCTGCGGCCGCCCCGTCCCGCGGGATCTCTCCGGGAGCGACAGTGACGGGAAAAGCCGGAGGGGAAGGGGAAGGAGCCGGGGCCGGGCGAGCGGCCATGGCCGCGCTGCAGGAGGAGAACCGGGTGCTGCAGCAGGAGCTGGGCCGCGTGGAGGAGCTGCTGGCGCGGAGCAGGGCCCAGCGCGACGAGCTGGCCATCAAGTACGGCGCCCTGAGCGAGCGGGTGAGCGCGCGCGAGGGAGAGCGCGCCCGGCGCGCCGCGGGGGCAAGGGGGAGCGGTGCATGCAGCGGGGTGCGAGGAGGAGGGTTGCATGCAGCGGGGTGCGAGGAGGAGGGTTGCATGCAAGGGACGTGAGGAGGCAGGCGCTGTATGCAAAGGGTGCAGGAAGGAGGGCATTGCATGCAAGGAGTCTGAGGACAAGGGCTTTGCATGCAAGAAGTGCGAGGTGTTGTATGCAGCAGGGTGCGAGGACAAGGGTGCTGCATGCAATGAGGTGCGAGGACGTGGATGCTGCGTGCAGTGGGGTGCGAGGAGGAGGGTGTTGCATGCAAGGGGCACAAGGAGGAGGGCATTGCATGCAGCAGGTTGCAAAGTGCATAGTATCCTTTGTGGCATTTGGGGGTCCTGCTGATGAAAAGGAGCTTTTGGGGTGCATGTTGCTGTGGCAGCGGATGCCCTGGAGCCTGTAAATTCTGCTGGCTCCTTTCTGGGCAGGAGGCCGCCGGGTTTCCCTTGGCACCGCAGCAGAGAGAGTCACCAGCGGCTCCTGCGCAGGGAAATCGCTGCTGCCTCCCCTCTGTGCCGGCCAAGGGGCTGGACCCCCTGGCAGCAAATGCAGGGGGCTGCTGGTTACAACAGAGGTTCAAATGCATCCTGCTAATGGTGTCCTCAGGGGGTGCCCAGTGACCCTTCGCACCCAAATCCCTGGTGCAAACCAGGTAGAGGGGTTTGCAACAGGTACCAGGGCTTGCAGAAGGCCCTTTGCACCCAAATGCCCGATGCACGATGGGCAGCGGCCTTGCAACAGGCTGCTGGACCTTGCAACAGGGTGCAGGGCCTTGCAACGGGCTGCAGGGCCTTGCAACAGGCTGCTGGACCTTGCAACAGGCTGCTGGACCTTGCAACAGGGTGCAGGGCCTTGCAACGGGCTGGCAGAGCTTGCAGAAGACTGGAGCTGATGGGCTGCTGCTTATAAAAGGGGTTCAAATGCAGGGGTTAAACCTGTTGCTGACCGTGTCCTCAGGGGGTGCCCAGTGACTCTTTGCACCCAAATCCCTGGTGCAAACTAGGCAGGAGCTCGCACGGCGGGTTTGAAGCTTGCAACAGGCAACAGTGCTGGGCAATGAGAACCGGAGCCTTGCAACAAGTGCTGGGGGCTCGCACTGGTTTGCAGGGGCTCGCACTGGTTTGCAGGGCTTTGCAATGGTTTGCAGGGGCTCGCACTGGTTTGCAGGGGCTTGCAAAAGACTCCTTGCACCCCTAGGCCTCATGCAAACCGTGTGGGACTCTTGCAACAGGCTCTTGCAGCGGGAGCTCGGGCTGCGGCAGGCACTGGGCTGCAGCGCTTGTGGCCTTGGTGGGGGGCAGTTTAGCGGGTGCGTTTTGGGGGGGCCATCCGTGGGGCCGCAGCCCCTTCTCCCCGCTGCCTTTGCACCCAGCTGGAGCAGGCGCTGCAGCTGGAGCCGGGTGCCGCGGAGCAGCAGGAGCAGCGGGAGCAGCGGGAGCAGCAGCAGCGGGAGCAGCTGGAGCTGCGGCGGCTGCTGGGCGCCGAGCACGCCGCCTACAAGCGCAAGCTGCACGCTTACCAGGAGGGCCAGCAGCGGCAGGGGCAGCTGGTGCAGAGGCTGCAGGCGCAGGTGGGCGCACAGCCCGCGGCGGGGGCGCACGGCAGCGTCACCGCCACTGTCACCGTCACTGTCACCGTCCCCGCGCTGCAGGTGCTGCAGTACAAGAGCAAGTGCAGCGAGATGCAGCAGCAGCTGCTGGAGGCGGCGGCGGAGCTGGAGCACGAGCGGCTGGCGGTGGGTGCAGCGGGACGGCGGTGGGTGCCGCGGGACAGCAGTGCGTGCCATGGGGTGCCCTGGGATCGGCGACGCTGCCGGGACGCGGTTTGCGGGGCTCAGGGCCGCTGCCCCCTCTCCTGCAGGGCCAGCTGGAGGACGGGCGCCGGGATGAGGGTGCTGGAGAGCTGGAGACGGCGCTGGTCCGCCTGGAGGAGGAGCAGCAGCGGTGAGCGCGGCCCTGCAGGGCGCTCGGGCGGGGGGCGCTTGCAAGGGGTGCAACCTGGGGGGTGCTTTCGGGGTGGCTGCTTTGGGGGCGTCTGCGAGGTGCCCAGGCTGGGGGGTGTCCCCAGGGTGACGGGTGGCGGCGGGCGCAGGAGCGCCAGCCTGGTGCAGGTGAACGCGCTGCTGCGCGAGCAGCTGGAGCAGGCGGACGGCGCCAACCGGGCGCTGGGCGAGGACCTGCGCAGGGTGACGGCCGACTGGGCGCGCGCCCGCGACGAGCTGGAGCAGCGCGAGGCCGAGTGGCGCCGCGAGGAGGAGGTTTGGGCACCGGCGCGGGGGGCATGTGCATGGGTGCACATGTGCGGATGCAAGTTCGTGGGTGCACAAACATAGATTCAAGTAGGCGAGTGCATTCGGGTCTGTACACATGGGTCTGTGGTGTGGGTGCTCATGCAGGTCTGCATCTGTGCGTGTGCAAGATCGTGGGTGCGAGTGCCTGGGTGCATGTGCATGGGTGCAAGTTTGCCGTGCATGTTCAGGGATGCAAATGTGCGAGTGCACGTGGCTGGGTACGTGGGGACGTTGCATACAGCAGAGCGCAAGCAGGAGGGAGATGCTGCATGCAGGAGGATATGAGAGAGCAGGGGAGTGCAGAGGGGAGAGAGAGAGAGGGGAGTGCAGAGTGCAATGCCGCAGGGTGCAGGGGCAAGGGGCAGTGCAGCGTGCAAGCCAAGCACTGCCGCGGGGTGCAGCGTGCCTGCCATGCAATGCCGCAGGGTGCAGCGTCCTCGACATGCACTGCCGCAGGGTGCAGCGTGGCTGCCATGCACCGCTGCAGGATGCAGTGCGCCTGACATGCAGCGCCGCCGCTGTCCCCGCAGTCCCTGGACGCCTACCTGCGCAGCGAGCACGGGCGGCTGCTGGCGCTCTGGAGGCAGGTGCTGGCCCTGCGGCGCCTCGCCGGCGACACCAAGGCTGCAGCGCAGAGGTCAGCGTTGGCACCGCGGGGCCGGGGGCGGCCGCGCGCGCCCGTGCCCACCCACGGGTGCCGTCGCGGCCGCGCAGGGAGCTGGCGGAGCTGCAGCAGGAGGCGGTGCCGGGCCGAGCCCAGCGGGTTCTGGGCGACGCACACGAAGGTGCCCAAGGTCCAGTTCCGCTCCCCTCCGTAGTCCCGGCTTAGCGCCCGGTCCAGGCTCACGTTGGCCACGGTGAGGACGCTGCGGGTCCAGGGCCCCTCGCGCCACTGCCGCTCCCGGTACCTGTGGGGCCGCCCCACACGTCGGGGGCAGAACCGCGGGCCGGGCACCGGGAACCCGTTTGGGACCAAAACCGGCGGTTTTGGGGCTGGGATCTGCTCCCCACGGGGCCGTTTGGAGCAGCCCAGTTTGGGCCTGGGAAGCCTCCTTGGACCGGTCTCCTGCTCTGGTTTGGCCCAGGTGGGTTCTGGGCGGCCCCAAGTCACCAGCAGAGCTGGTTGGTTGAGACTAGTTGGGTCTAGTTGGGGCTTGTTGACCCCAGTTGGGTCAAGTTGGCACCATTGGGTCTAGTTGGGTCTAGTTGGTGCCACTTGGGTCTAGTCGGGTCTTGTTGGCGCCACTTGGGTCTAGTTGGGTCTTGTTGACCCCAGTTGGGTCTAGTTGGCACCATTGGGTCTAGTTGGGTCTTGTTGACCCCAGTTGGGCCTAGTTGGCACCATTGCGTCTAGTTGGGCCTAGTTGGCACCTCTTGGGTCTAGTTGGGTCTTGTTGGCCCCAGTTGGGCTTAGTTGTCACCATTGGGTCTAGGTGGGTCTTGTTGACCCCAGTTGGGTCAAGTTGGGTTTCGTTGGCACCATTGGGTCTAGTTGGGCTTAGTTGGCACCATTGGGTCTAGTTGGGTCTTGTTGACTCCAGTTGGGCCTAGTTGGCAGCACTGGATCTAGCTGGGTCTTGTTGACCCCAGATGGGCCTAGTTGGCAGCACTGGATCTAGTTGGGTCTTGTTGACCCCAGTTGGGCTTAGTTGGCACCATTGGGTCAAGTTGGGTTTAGTTGGCACCACTTGGGTCTAGTTGGGTCTTGTTGACCCCAGTTGGGCTTAGTTGGCACCATTGGGTCTAGTTGGGCCTAGTTGGCACCATTGGGTCTAGTTGGGTCTTGTTTACCCCACTTGGGCTTAGTTGTCACCATTGGGTCTAGTTGGGTCTTGTTGACCCCAGTTGGGTTTAGTTGGCACCATTGGGAATAGTTGGGTCTTGTTGACGCCAGTTGGGCCTACTTAGCACCATTGGGTCTAGTTGGGTCTTGTTGACCCCAGTTGGGCTTAGTTGGCACCATTGCGTCTAGTTGGGCCTAGCTGGCACCACTTGGGTCAAGTAGGATTTAGTTGGCACCATTGCATCTAGTTGGGCCTAGTTGGCACCACTTGGGTCTAGTTGGGTCTTGTTGACCCCAATTGAGTCAAGTTGGGTTTCGTTGGCACCATTGGGTCTAGTTTGGCCTAGTTGGCACCATTGGGTCTAGTTGGATCTTGTTGACCCCAGTTGGGCTTAGTTGGCACCATTGGGTCAAGTTGGGCCTAGTTGACACCGCTTGGGTCTAGGTGGGTCTTGTTGACCCCACTTGGGCTTAGTTGGCACCATTGGGTCTAGTTGGGTCTTGTTGACCCCAGTTGGGCCTAGTTGGCACCATGGGGTCTAGTTGGGCCCTAGTTGGCACCATTGCATCTAGTTGGGCCTAGTTGGCACCATTGGGTCTAGTGGGGTCTTGTTGACCCCAGTTGGGCCCAATTGGGTTTAGTTGGCACCATTAGGTCTAGCTGGGCCCTAGTTGGCACCACTTGGGTCTAATTGGGTCTTGTTGATCCCAATTGGGTCAAGTTGGGTTTAGTTGGCCCCAGTTGGGTGTAGTTGGGTTTAGTTGGCACCCCTTGGGTCTAGTTGGGTCTAACTGGCACCACTTGGGTCTAGTTGGGTCTTGTTGACCCCAATTGGGTCAATCTGGGTTTCGTTGGCACCAGTTGGGTCTCATTGATTCTGGTTGGATCCAGCTGGGTCTGCTTGGCCCTACTTTGGCCTGGTTGGCCCAGTTGGCCCCAGTTGGGTCTCATTAGCCCGACTTGGCCCCATTTGAGTCTGTTTGGGGTCTGGTTGGCCCCAGTTGGGTCTGGTTGGCCCTAGGTGGATCCCACTGGGTCTAGTTGGACTCAGCTGGATCTGGTTGGCTCCAGTTGCTCCTAGTTGGGTCCCGTTGGACCTGATGGGCCCCGGTTGGGTTTAGTTGAGTCTAGTTGGGTCTAGTTGGGCCCCGTTGAGTCTCATTGACCCCAACCGGCCCCAGTTGGGTCTAGTGGGGCCCAGTTGGCCCGGTTGGGTCTCACTGGGCCTAGTTGGCCCCAGTTGGGTCTCATTGGGTCTACTGGCCCCAGTTGGGTCTAGTTGGGTGTAGTTGGTCCCAGTTGGGTCTCATTGGGTCTACTGGTCCCAGTTGGGTCTCATTGGCCCCAGTTGGGTCTAGTTGGGCGTAGTTGGCCCCAGTTGGGTCTCATTGGGTCTACTGGTCCCAATTGGGTCTCATTGGGCCCAGTTGGGTCTAGTTGGGTGTCGTTGGTCCCAGTTGGGTCTCATTGGGTCTGCTGGTCCCAGTTGGGTCTAGTTGGGCGTAGTTGGCCCCAGTTGGGTCTCATTGCGTCTGCTGGTCCCAGTTGGGTCCAATTGGCCCCAATTGGGTCTAGTTGGGTGTCGTTGGCCCCAGTTGGGTCTCATTGGGTCTACTGGTCCCAGTTGGGTCCAATTGGGCCCAGTTGGGTCTAGTTGGGTCTGCTGGTCCCAGTTGGGTCTCATTGGCCCCAGTTGGGTCTAGTTGGGCGTAGTTGGACCCAGTTGGCTCTCATTGGGTCTGCTGGTCCCAGTTGGGTCTAGTTGGGCGTAGTTGGTCCCAGTTGGGTCTCATTGGGTCTACTGGTCCCAGTTGGGTCTAGTTGGGTGTCGTTGGCCCCAGTTGGGTCTCATTGGGTCTGCTGGTCCCAGTTGGGTCTCATTGGCCCCAGTTGGGTCTAGTTGGGTGTCGTTGGTCCCAGTTGGGTCTCACTGGGTCTACTGGTCCCAGTTGGGTCTCATTGGCCCCAGTTGGGTCTAGTTGGGTGTAGTTGGCCCCAGTTGGGTCTCATTGGGTCTGCTGGTCCCAGTTGGGTCGCATTGGTCCCAGTTGGGTCTAGTTGGGTGTTGTTGGCCCCAGTTGGGTCTCATTGGGTCTGCTGGCCCCAGTTGGGTCTAGTTGGGTGTAGTAGACCCCAGTTGGGTCTCATTGGGTCTGCTGGTCCCAGTTGGGTCCCATTGGGCCCAGTTGGGTCTCATTGGGTCTACTGGTCCCAGTTGGGTCTCATTGGCCCCAGTTGGGTCTAGTTGGGCGTAGTTG
>JAVCKT010097652.1:0-11475 GCA_032273925.1 Rhynchotus rufescens
GCCACGCATGAGGGTGACAATGGCATGACACTAGAGAGGACAGCAACACAAGCTGTGCAGAGGTTCTTCCACATGAACTCATGTGTCCCTCCCAGTGCAACACTTAGGCAAGCTGTGAAATCGGGATACGGAGCATGAAATTTATTCCTCTGCTTAGACACTTAGAGCAGGGTCTTCTAAGACACTTAGGATGGCGTTGTATCCTGCAAAGGGAGCACTTCAAGGAGCAAAGGTTTGTGCCCTACAGCTCAGCTGCAACCTGCTGTTGTTTTAGATGGGAGAAACAGAAGTGTTCCCCTTATCCAGAGTGTCAAACTTGAATCTGGAATAAGAGTACAGAGATCATAGGTGCAGGGGACAAAACCAGCAAGAAGATCCTTGTGTAGTTTCTACTGGAAGAGCATCTTTGGCCAAACCTGGAGCAGGAGCAGACCCAACCCAACCAGTACACAGAAAATCTGCCCCAGACGCACGTTTCTCCACCCATATCCTGGTGCCACTGGTGCCTGGCAGGAGCTGAGCCCTGGTTGCCACTCATTGCTGCCTCTTGAGTTTGCAGTCGCCGCTCCTCCGAGACGCCTCCTCAACGCGGGGAGCTCATGAATGTGACAGATCCTTCAATATTGTCAACCATAAGCCTCTCTGTTACCATAGCAACTGCCTCCTTCGCCCAGCTCCTGGGGCTCCTCAGGTCTGCTTGATATTCACCCTGACACCTCTTTGGGAGACCTTGGGGGAAGGCATGAAGTGTGAAAACACCTTGCGCTGGCTGGGCCGGGGTAATTCCTCCCCACACAAACATGTGGATGACATCAGCTCCAAGAAACGGGCTCTCACCTCCCTAATTCCTGTCTCTCTCCCAGTTGTCTCCCTTCTTGCCTGGCTTACGAGCTGCAGAGCCAAACCTGGCAAGAGCCTGGAGCCCTCTTTAATTAGAAATGCTGGATTCTCAGCTCGCTGTCTGAAAGAGATAAGCAGACAGGATTAGGAGAGAATATGTGAAATATTGACCCAAAATAACAGGATTTTTCTGTTTTTCTGACCTCCTCCATCTGGCCAGCTTTCTCTACAGAAGCTTCAAGGCTCCCTTCTTCCATGCCCAATTATTCCTTCCTCATTTTCCAGGCCAAGCTTTAAGCACTGCAGCTCGGCCTCTTGATTTACGTTCCTTCCAAGTGATTTCTTCCTGAAGACTTTGCACCATGCAGTCTTTCCATGTGCTCCTACGATTCCACGCTATTCCCATTCCCTAAGTCCTGCCAGGGCATGGACACAGCATTTGTGTACGCAGCTGCTAAATGCTGTCCCTGGCCTCTCACAAGCACTAGAGTGAAGCATAAAGATGCCTCATAAGGACCATGGATAACATTTAATAGCAGGAGGATGCCAACTCAGACAGTTGTTCAAGAGAGGTAGTAAGTAATAAAGAATGAGTTTCCTACCATTTCCACCATGGTGACACTATGAGCTGTAAATAGGAGCATTGCATATCTCTTCAGCACTCCTACCTATGGGTAGTTTTGGTTTTGCTTAATGATATGTCACACTGGAGATATCCAGATATCTCTATTAAAAGCCAGTCACAAAGTGAAGGGACATTTATGTGGTCATTCTGGAAGGCAGGGATAGAAATATGTCCTCCAGTATCCCTGACTTTATGCAATCTCCCAGTTCCCCCTTGTAAAATGGGAGGGATTGTTGCCTAGTTAGGTGAGATGCCTTCTGAGAAAGATGTAGACCACACAGAACCCAGAACAGACCTCGGAAAAGCAGAGGACAATTTATGTTCCCTGATTTGGATCACAGGACCAAACTGCCTCTGGGCTGCTGCCAGCCCAGCTCTGTGCCTCTTGCTTTGGGAAAGGTTTTAAAACAGGCTAGACTTTATCCACATCCCCATCTTGGTGAAAGCCCATCCTGCGTGGTGAGGCTGCAGATATCGAAGACCACCATCAAAGCAGTGACAAAGGAGCTTGACCAGCCAGAGAGACGAGTAGGATGCTCAGCAACCAGTTTCTCCAGTCTTGTTGGATTTCCACATAACACTAAACAACCAGCAGATGATAAAAAGACAAACAAACCACATTTTTCCTGATTCCTCACTGAAACTCCTAGCAAGAAGATAAGAAGATGTAGTTTCTATAGTGGGGTAGGATAGGGAAGGGAAGCAGACCATTAATGTCAAAATATCTTTGCTGCCCAGACAGGTTTAACAAGTGATAAGACATAGGGTTAGGATGCACAGCCAGTGCTTGATCATAGGCCAAGACAAGTCTTGAGCAATTGCTCAAGAGCACATTTGGGTAAACAGAGTCTTCCTGGATTCAGGCCAACCTGGAGACTTGGGATAGCCTTAGTTTGGGTACCAGCAGACGTCTCTGGATCATGGATTGGACTGGGGTGCTGGGCATGACTGACATTGATATGGGTTGTTGAGAGACACCTGGGGGAGCCCCAAGTGCCTGCTTTGAGTTCAATTATTCACACTTTTCAAACAAAAATCGGAAACCTTTGGGTATATTGAACTTTTTAGAACTGCTACAGGTACCTGTGGGCTCAAGGGAGCCTGGCTCAAATATGGGCCTTTTTTTGTTTAATCAGCTCTTTGTGAACCCATCATCTGTCAGCTTAGGACAATAAATGAATAAATAATGGAAAGAATATTGCAAAGGGTGATTGCGGCAATTCTGTGTCTAGTTCTTGGATGCAGACTTGAAAACTGCAGGTGGGGGCATCCCGGGTCCAAACAGCAAGAGAGTAAGAGGATCAAAGCTTAGTTTCCGAAGGCTAAGCTTATAAAAGAAAACACTTCATCCATTCGCTGTTATTCTTCTTGGTGTTTCTCTTCCATTGTTATCATAAGGCACTGAAGAAATATCATGGAAAAAATTCCACCACCACGACCCTCCTCCACCCCACCAAGAAAGCAAGAAAAAACTTCTGTCATTTATTTCCCCCAAAAAGAAAAGAAAGGAGGAAAAAAGAGTGAAAATGTTTCTGTGGTTTAACAAGGCCATTCTGGAATGTATTAAAGAATGAGAGAAAAAAAAATCCATAGACCAGCTTTGATGCAGAGCCTTTGAAAACCCCGAGCTGTGAGAAACAGCCCTGACCCGTCCACGTGCCGATGAAAGGGAAAGAAAGGACTCGCCACACTAAAGCCAGGTTTAGTCACCTTGCCTGTCAAAATCTGGAGAAAGTGTCAGGCCAAAAAGGGTCTAAGGAGGGATGGATGAATTTCAAATGCTGCTCAGGGAGAAGCGATGCGCTAGGCAGCTTCAGGATCTCTCTACACATGGTGAATTATTCCCAAGGTAGCACACACATCCTCACTGAGTGCCTTTTAGAAAAGATGCTTATAAATATATTAAGCTGCTGCATTGCTGAGACAGCTGACTCTGAATCCTTCTCCTCTTCCATGCTGTTTAGAACTCAGTCTTGCCACTGTCATACAAGATAAAACTTTGTTCCCTAAAAATAAGACCTAAAGCAACCAGGATCTTAAATTTGGGAAGAAAATCCAGAATTAAGTTATACACCTGCCTGCAGCACATGATTTATCCAAAAATTGGGACAGCTTTTGTGTTAACCTACTGCTTGCAAGCATGAATTTAGGAAGTTTCCTCAGAAAAAACCACCTTGACCACTCAGTTAGAAGCTTTAGCCGAACATTTTCCCCTGCTGAGTTCACTCCTTTCTACACCCTTTCCTTTGACTGGCAGATCCAGATTTTTATCAAGCCTTAAGGCCCTTCTAATCTCTCTGATAAATGCTGCTCTTCTTGCAGGACAGGTATACAGCTAATGGTCTTCGATGGCTACATTAAAAGTGACTCAGAACACAAGACCATGGGTATGAGCATCTTTCCTGAGCTGGTTAGAAGAAGAAAAGCCTCCCCCAGCTGAGCAGTGCATTGGTCCAGAGAGAGCTTTGAAAAATGCAGTTGAACCCCTCTGGGTTTGTGTCTCGCAGTATTTGGCCCTGCAACAGCCTCCCACTTTGCAATAGAAAAATTTAGGTCTTAGACCTAAATTGCTCCCCTCCTGCAGAAAGAGATCGTTGGCAGTATCTCCAGTCCTGCCCAAGTCCTCCGTCCCTCTCCCTGCTCCCCAAGCCCTTGTCTTTCCAATCAATGCTGCTGTCTGCAGACAGGCAAGGGCCAAAGGATCTGGGGAGCTGGTGCTTCAGTACAGGATATCCTTAGGCCAGACAGCCTGACCTCTTCCTAACCCCTTGGGAAGTTCTCCTTTCCTCGCTTTTCACAGAAAACCTCTGCAGAAATACATCTTTCTTGAGACTTACATGCAAGCTGGAACAAGTAGCCTGTGGTTCAGGGACAGAAGCCTTTGTGGAGCAAAGATCTGCACTGAGCCGTAGGAACTAGCCCCGAGGAGCAGCGTACCTTTGCAGGAATGCAAAAGAAAGGCACCATCCTGCAAGGTAATGCTAAGCCTAGGAAGGAGCTCAGCCATCAGAGTGTGTCTTGAGTGGAGGAATTCATGTGCCAAAAACTCCATGCAGAATTGTGAGGAAACAGGAGGATCTGAATCCTCCTTAATTCAACTTTCCAGGCTCTGCTCACTTGCATATACATATTCACAAATCCATAGACAGAAGAGTCCCGCAGTCCTAGCGAGCTTAGTCACTTAGCACGACTTGGAGGTTAAAGGATCTCAGCAACTGTGTCCTAATGACGTGACTTGATGTCCTTCTGAGCTCTGAGACCATTTTTTGAGGGGGGAAAAGTCTTTTTCTGATGGGTAAAAATCAACAAGAAGGAGCACCAGCCCCTGTGCCTGTGCCAGGGCAACCTCACGCATGAAGGTGGGCTGGGGACTGCCTGGTCACCTGCTGAGAGTGATCAGCAGGCAACAGGAGATGACTCATTGAACATGAGTCAACAGTGCACTCTCATGGCAAACAAGGGAATGCACAAACTGGGCTACGTGAGGCTTGTGACCATTGCAGAGGGGCATGTCAACCCCCTACGCACAAACACACACAAAGCCCTTCTGGGGCTGTACCTGGGTGCTCGTTCCACGTGTGTATGTTTGCGCCCAGCACCCTGTGCTCCTCAGGTCAAGAAGGATATGCAGAAACCAGAGAAAACCTCATCCATGGTGTTAGGGTCCATAGGACAGGGCCTATGAGGAGAGGTAGAGGCAAAGAGGACATTGTGGGGGGATCTCATCACAGCCTTGAAGGACCTTGAAGACACCTGCTTGAAGGACTCTTACAGAGGAGATGGAGCTAACAGGCAACAAAACAGGGATGGAAAGGCCATGAACACAAGTTTGTGAGATTCAGGGAGGATATTAGGAAATAGGCCTTCTCCAGGAAGGTGGTGCATCCTTGGGACGGGTTTTTAGGGGAGGATGTGGGCACCTAAAACTTCCCATTATGCAAATCTGAGACACATCTACACTGGAGAAGAACTGAGAAATCAAGTAACGTATTGAAAATAGCCTAGGAGTGAAAAGTGTTGCTATCCAAAGTCTATCCATGGCTCAGCACATGCTACATGCTTTGTGAACAACTGATAGAGTCAGATTAGGTAAAAAATATTCCAATAATGTTTAAAAAAGAGACTAGATCAGGCCTAAAGGTAACTAAAATTGAGGAGGAGGAAAATGCAGTAGGAAGGAAGTTACTTAACTAGGAGATGAATTAATGTAAGGGAAGAAGAAAACTTGGACTCATTCAGGCTACAATAAATTTTACTTGTTCGTAGAGGCAGCACAGGGAAAGAAGGCAAACAGAGAAGAAATGTATGCAAATTCATGTAAATATATATGAAAAGCAGCACATGCCATCAGGCGCTTGGGAAGCTGCTTGGTGCCGCTCAGAGCCTTTGCAGCTGCGTGTGCTGAGCAGTGGCTGAGCAGAGAATCACGGCATGAATATTGCAGCAGGATAGAGCCAGGGTCTGCGGCCGTGGGGCAGGCGTTGAGCTCATGGTAGCCCAAGTGGTGCACAGTCCTGATCTCCTGCATCAATACAGGAAAAGCCCTGGCTATATCCCTACTATCATCTGATTATCTATCCCCCCTTTTTTTTTTTTTTCCCAATGAGGAAATGTTCTCATTTTGTCCACTGATAGCATTGGAAAACCAGGTAAATATTGGAGGGAAACAAATGCAGGAGCTGGTACGTAGAGCTGAATTTGCTGGTTATCGCAGCTTCTTGTTCCCTTAGTTTTGCTTCTGTTTGAGCAGAAATAGGTCGTATTTTGGCTGCTACAAGACTCTTCCAGAGGTGCCAGTCTATGCACAGAGCTATGTACACACACCTGCACCTTTCGCCTGTATTTCAGACTCTCCATATTTAAGGATTCAGCTCTCCTATTTGCCAACGTTATTCGCCACAGCCTACAGACAGAAATGCTAACAATGTTAATTTTCTGCTCCCCTTTCCAGCTCACTTGCTGTTAAATACCCTGTCAGCACGCTGTGTTCAGGAGTGTCCATCATTAAGGGCTTGATCCTTAACATCCTGAGAATCGTCTTTGCCTGGACTCCCCTACTGTAGAACTATTTTTTCTCCTCTGCTTTAATGGGAATCTACAGTTAATTCTTATGCTTTGGGTGTTGTTGTTTGTTTGCTTATTTATTTGTTCTTGCCTTGGGAGACAAGTATATTCAACTATGTAAATCTACACATTTCGTGACATCAACGACCACATCAGGAGGCATCTGAATATATAGGATACAAAAGTATATGATGCAAACAAAGCTATTCTTAAAAGGAGACAGACTTCCTCATGCACCAGCTGTTTCCAAGCTCATTTTAAAGGGTCCTAGCCTTCCTCCAACTCACCTTCCTCTGCTCTGCCTTTGTTCAAAACAGCACGTCAGGTCCCTTTGTGCAACGTTTTTCCTCTTGATTCTGGGATGTTATTTCCCTTTTTTTCTTTTATTCTCCCTTGAGAGAATTCAGCTCACCTTCTCGGGTTATTCCCTAGCCCTCTTCCTTTATAACCTGCTGCCTGGATATCTCTGTGATCAGAGAGACACGTGTCAGTCAACTTTATTGATTCTGCCAAGAGAACAAAAACTGGGTCCCTAAACATCTTGTGATGCCCAAGCAGAGCCTGCAGTAATTTCCATCTCCAAGTCCTTGCTCGGGGCTGTCAGGAAACCTGCAGACTGATGTTGAAAAGGAGATAAAACCAGCAAGCAGTGCTCATCTAGCCCGTGACTGGGCTCCTGTTTCCTCTGTAACTCACTTGCAAGATGATTACTTGGACTGTTTTGGATGTTTCTGTCCATCACCAGTTGAGTGACCATCATCACACAATGAGTGATGCTCATTTTTATGTTGACACACTTCCCTTGTTGACAAGCGATTACTGTTGGTCTCGTGAAGGTTCAACCTTGCCCTCCACACGCTGTAACGTAGGTTTGGATGGAGGTTTGTCCGACCTGCAGAGGCCAACGTATCTTTTCATCTCTGCGTAATTAAAGAACATTTCCTTAATAATTTCACATCTGCAATGCTCATCCCAAGCTAGGCCTCCAAGAGACACAGTGGTCTGAGGGCCCAGCACAAGGTGGAGATCCTGCTTAGCTTCACCCCTACCTAGGTGCTTTGTCTTGTACTGAACTGGCTCACGCAAGGGTTGAGAAGAACAGGAGATGCTGCAAGGAGGGGACAGGGCTGGGCATGGAGAGAAGGAATGGTGATGGAGAGGGGAAGAGGAGCAAAAAGGAGAGGACAGAATGTCTTTTTACTGCAACTGAGTTGTCCCTGCTACAACCTTCATCCGGTGCTGCTAATTGTTAGATATTGGATTGAACAGTAAGATCCCATACAAAGAGGATCATAAAGACCAAGGGGATAAGAAAGGAGGAAGAGGTAAAAGAGAGAGAGAAAAACTGAAAATCCAGATGGCTTTTGGTAGCTGGGAGTGCCACAATTTTGGAAGCTCTTGGGAGACTGCCCGAGGACAGCTATTGCTGGCACTGGGGCCATCTTGGTTGATGACATCATCACTCCTCGGCCCCTGGTTGACAATAGCCTCTGGACTAGGCTTAGGGCTGAGCCTGGGCTTGCACATGTGCACGGCACTAGAGGAGTTAATAAAAACTGCTGGCTTCAAATCATTACATTGCCACCGAAGAACCCTGCTGCTAGCCACAGGGAAGGACCTCGTCTGCAGCTCCCTTGCAATAAAATGAAGGGTAATTTCATCCAGCCGCCTGCTGCTGACCTATTTAAGGTATAGTGATGCGGGGCAGAGATGCTGCCCCAGCTCGCGGTGCATTGGCAAGGCCATCCTGGTACCATCTCTTCAGGGAACAGGCTGCCTGTGTCTTCTTTTCAGTCCTGCCATCACAAGCGCAGGAAAAATCGGTGCTGCCCAGAGCAATGTCCTGTCTGTGTCCCTGACCAGGCTCTGCACGGAGGGAGATTTTGGCTAGGAAGAGGATGGGGAGCCTGGCAAGGCTTGGGGCCACCACGGCCAGGCACTTGCTGGTGCAGAGGTCCCACACTGAGCTATCAACAGATGGCAGCATGGTCCCACGAGAGGCCGTGGGGATCGCCATGGACATGCCAGCCTTGCACATCCCTCATCCCTGCCCGGAGAGCGGGAGAGAGAAGCGGATGTGAGTAATAAGAGGTGCAAAAGTTTCTCCAGGACATGCACTCACTGTCACCAGTTCCACAGCTGTTCTTGCCTTGGGTGGTGACTTGGTGTCGCACAGCCATGGGAAGCGCCTGCAGAGCGTAGTTTTACACTGGTATCTAGTTGGCTTGGAAGTAAGGCTTGGAGACAGCCAAACGTCAACTCCAGCATCTCATAACCTGCTGCAGGATCTTGCTTTCTTGAGGAGTGGTTCACATTTGCTATGAAACCCCTCCCTAAGGGTTCAGCGGCTAGTGGCCTTGGAGAACATGGGGACAGAGATCGTTGGGCAAATTCATGTCATGGAGTCCCCGTGGTAGGGTGACCTGTGTGTCTGCTTGGGAGAAAGTGAAGTTGTCCTCCCATTTACTCCATTTTTGGGATGCAAGAGAGATGATGGCAAACTGTAGCAAGAAAATCTCTGAAGACAGTTTAGGAGATGGAGCATGTGGCGGATAAGGAGAAGTGAGAGCTGTTTGTATAAGAGGATCTAACCACATCTGCCCCAAAGGGCTGGAGGAAAGACAGAGACTCTGAGGAAAGTCCCAGGTGCACAGAGGAGAGATGGTGACAGTGGACACAGGTTACAGCATGAGCTGGTGGGATGTAAGGAAACCTTCTTCACAGTGAAAGTGGCCAACTTTGGCATAGTGGCCCAATGTTCTGTATCAGAACAAAAGATCTCACTAGGCCTGTGGTGACTGGAGTGTAAATGGCCTCTGGTGGAGAGGAAAACACCAATTAATAAAAATTTCGGAAATGAGGAAAAGTTAGTGTTACCCTTGAAAACAGGTTTCCTGATATTTCTTCCAAGGATCTTTCCACTTTTTTTGCAATATCTTCAGGATTTTCACATTTCTCATTTGACTCCACAAAAATAAATAGCAATATTCCAAACTGCTAAAAAATTCAGGTATCTTGCGGAGTGAGGCCAGGAGCCTTCTCGCGCTTGTGAAACCCCTCGTTTGTGTCTGTGCTACCCGCGAAAGGAAATCATCATTTCCAAGGGGCATTGCTAGAGGCAAGAGGTGGATTGGTAGAGCCATGTACCCCATATAGGAATAATAGCCATTAAACTCCTTGTTGCTATGGGGCTGCAATTTCCAGAGGCGATACCCATTATCAGAGCCCGGGCTGCTGGCGAGCGGTTAATGAGGGAGCTTTGAAATGGCTCCGTGAAACATCCAGCTTCCCTGCAGACTTCTGAGACGCGTATGAAAGGAAAAGAAGGAGCCAAAGCTGGAGCCAGCTGGGATCTGCAGGCGTGGGGTGGCTGGCAGCTTCACCATGGCTCTGTAGATGGAGGAGAAACCCTTGCATGGAGGGGATGCAACGTTTTATGGGGTTCTGCTGGTCCTTAGGCAGGTCGGGACACTCTGCCCTGAATCCAGACCCTCTCCATATGTTCATATCTTTGCACTTGAGAAGTCCTTAGCCAAATATATTTCTCCAGGTTTATGCTGTCCACCCCATACACATCAAATGAGCTCTCCCCATAGGAAAACTCTTCTTGCTTGTTAACCTACTCAAGACCAACAGCTTGCTGAGCTCTGAAAATGCAAAAATACCCTTGCACAACGAGTCCTGGTGGGTTGGGGACCTGTGAACACATGTGCTTGCTGCTGCTCGACATCACCCCTGGAGCAGATACAGTAAACAGCCCTGTTCAGGTCCATGAGCATCTTGGACATGCTCAAAGAGATGGTGTCTGAATATAGCGGGACAATGGGAAAATGGAGATGAAAGAAGCTCAAAAAGGAGAAGATTTGGTTTCTGGGAAAATAGAAATGTGTTGGGTCCCTGCAGGATGCTGCTGGGCAGAAAGAGGGTGTAGGAGATGTAGCAGATGTGATAACTCAAACCGCAGACCATCCCAAGGCCAAGTAAAGCTCCTGTAGTAACTCAGCACCTGAGGCACAAAAAGGCTTTGCAGAGCCATTTTTAGCCGTCCCCTATCCCACAGGTTGCCAGGTCCAGCTCAAAGACCCTGCAAGAATTGACCTTCAATGCCGGGGTCTGCATCACTTGGCACTAAGTGGCCTTAGGAGAGGCAGAACCAGTTGTGTGCAGCCTGTCACGTGCCACAGTGGGACAGCTGGGGGGAAAAGTGATATTTCCTTTCACTTTTCCTTCACTTGGGCCAGAAGGATGCTCTGAGAGCCCAGGACCTTGTGCTCTCAGCAAAGCCAGGACTATGCCCAGGGACGAGACTGATCAGAAAGGAACAAGCATGAAAGGCAGAATCTTCTGCCTCCTGATGAGGGGTCTCTAACATGGGACTTGCTTGGGTTGCAAGGAGGGATTTGTACCATGGAGAAGAGGTCTGCTTGGGGCAGTCAAAGACTGAAAAAAAAAAGAAAAAAAAAGGAAAAACAGTGTTTTTAACTCTGCATTATGAATATTTTCAGGTTATAACATGTTAATTTTGTTAGATTTTGTTAAATATTCTCCCCAGCACCTCCTTTTCCACTCCATTGCATTGCCTGAGCCATGAATTTACCAGGAATGCTTTCTTTCTGCTGCATCCCTGGGCAGATGTTGGGCTGCTCGAGGAGGGGTGAGGCACAGGCAATAAATAATCTGTGCTGGAGAGGCTGAGTGTTGGGATTAGTGCCTCAGATGCTCCTCACATCTGCAGCGCCAGGACGGCCCCAAATTCCTCAGCGCTGGAACTGGGGGGACACAGTGGCCAGGCTGGTAAGAGCTCTGGGAGCTGCTTTTCCTTCCCTTTCCCTTCCCTTCCCTTCCCTTCCCTTCCCTTCCCTTCCCTTCCCTTCCTTTCCTTTCCTTTCCTTTCCTTTCCTTTCCTTTCCTTTCCTTTCCTTTCCTTTCCTTTCCTTTCCTTTCCT
>JAVCKT010097653.1:0-11475 GCA_032273925.1 Rhynchotus rufescens
CAGAGACAAAATCTGTTCTCTTTTGCATCCAAATAATTTCTAACAAAGGTCTTCCAATTTATTGTATCTAAATGGAACAAATGTCTGGATTTGGGATTTTACAGTAGGTTCAATACTGTGGGTGGAGTTAAAAGGAAAGAATGTAATCAGGAAAGGCAGTCAGAATCTAGTGTAACTCAATTAATGGTTAAAGCTATTATGTGTATAGGGTTTGCTCTGGGCTTAGAGGGGTATTGATGCATGAGGTTCAAGCAGTTAAAGGTTTTCAGAAGTGTAACTCCCAGGTTACATATACAGCATTAGAAAGAAAGGCCCTGTGTAGTTCTTTTAAACTGAATATTGACAGGTATTGATGAAGCAGCAAGAATCCTGGCAAAAAATCACCAAAAGAAAAAAAAAAAAAAAAAGAGAGAGATAGAGTGGAATATCCCTTCCCCTCCATTTTAGGATTTTAAAGAAAAGATAATTATTCTTTGTACACTAGGAAATAGCATTTTGAAGTGGGAGATAAAGATAAATTCAGTATGTTAATTTAGTAAACAGGCAGTCATGAAGGAAGGCATAGCTCCTTTTGTGGAGCACACATGTACACTCATCAGAGTATCAAATCTTTCTATGCTGGTTTCCCCAGGAGATGCTCAGAGGCTCAGCTCCTGTCTTTCTGCATACAAACATACATTATGTCATATATAATATATGTACATACATGTTATACAGCATATATTATATACGAACATTATATTGTCCTGTTGATTATCTGGGAGATCTACCTGACCTAATAAATGGCAGATTCGTTTAGAAGAAATGCAGTCTTCCAGAAGAATTTCATGAACCACTAGCTGCTAGGATAAAATAAAGGAACTTATGTGCACTTGTGCAAGAACAATTAAGTATGATGACTATGAACTTATTGTTCAAGATCTCAACTGAAGTTTCTTTAGGAGTGTGTGACTAATAAGATTTATATTTTGCATTTTTTTGTACTTATTAAATCGAAGTTCCATCTTATAAAAGATGGAACTATTGAAGTCATGATTCGGGAATATATTTCAAAAATTACTGAAGTCCTGTGGACTTTAATGAGATATGTACAGATCTGAGTATCTAATAGAATAACCAAATTTAAATTCTGATGAACATTATCATCTCAAGTCCATTCTAAAGAAAGATAAGATTTTCAAAAAACAAGATACTGCTTAATAAGCTACTCCAAAAGCATCTAGCAGCTTTTCTTCTATGTTAAAAGTGAAAATATTGTTTTTACTGAACCTTGGAATAGAATAAATCAGTATATCAAAAAGAAGGAAGCATATGAATGTCAGTAATGAAAACGAAATGACTATGTAATTTATAGTACTTATCAACCTATAAATACATGCAGTTAGTTTATGGATTTATCTATTTGTGTCAGTTGTCATCTGTTCTATTTATGGAAAATTCACCCCAAAGGAACATTGCTTTTATTATCATATAAAACAAAATGAGGAAATGACGAGAAGATTATCAAACAAAATCTCTAGGAAATAAAAGACGTAAATGCAGGGATTTGATTCCACTCTGCAATACTATGACATTAAAGCTCCTTTCCCTGGCCCTCTCGCCCCCAGGGTTTAAAGGTTTTGGACTCTGTAAAGCATAGACCTCAAAAATTGTATTGAAGCTTATATAGCAAGAGAAACCAGAGGTCTATGACAGATCATTTACCATCAGGGTTATAATGAACCCTACAGTGAAAGGAGAATGTTAAATCTTAAAATAGAAAAATTGAAGACACACTTTCTTATAGCATTTACTGACATAATGCTATATTCTGAAAATTGCAAATAAAGTTGGATCAAACCGTTACTGCTAGCTTAGCCGTAAACCATGATTGCAATTCAGTGATTAGGAACCAATTAAGTATACTGCACTTGAGGCAAAAAATGAAAGAATAGGTTACTATCAAATTTCATTGCAAAAATACCTCACAGTTCAGCATGTTTGCTTCCCATGAAGTAAAACATAACAAAGACAATTAAAAGCATTATGAATGCAACCAATTGTAAATACAGTTGAATATCATTACCAAAGGAAATTATTTGATATTAGCAAAAGTAAGAATTTAATCTGAGCCATACAGTTACCTTTAGGGCTGCTTAATGTGAACCCAGTTTAAAGTCAAACGCTTCTCTTAGAATAAAAACTTCAGTGTTCAATGTCTGATCGTAGTACCCTCAAAGTATATAGATGTTTGGTCATTAAATTCAGTTATGTATGAACTCATTTATTTGATCTTCAGGACTAATTGTTACAAGCGTCAATACCTAGTGAAGGACAGCCTTTCTTTGTGTGTGTGTGATGCAGAAGATAGAAACAAGCATTGTAGTTTTATGATTCTCTTTTCAGTTTTGTTATATAACAGGAAGTAAATGGAGTAATTATGAGAACCACAGCAAATAGTTTAGGTATTTGGAATTCTTCCTCCTCTGTCATATCTATTCCCTCTCTCTTCACTTCAGGATCTGAAATACCATTTTTATCACTGTCTCTTTCATGAAAGTCAACTGTGCTACTTAGATTCTACTTATTGAAAGAAATGAGGTTAGAATCAAACTCAGGAATATCAGTTGTGTTAATACTGAAATATCTCTTTAAAAAATATGTAAGTGTTCATTGTCATGAAATACTTCCAGGTAGACAGGAATATCTCTAATTAGAAAAAGAGGATTCCGTTTTCAAAATAGTAGTTTTCCAAACTATTTTTGAAGGAAGTGTAATGTGTGTTCAATTTTCTTCTTCCTTTCCTTCTGTTTTTGTGAGTGAATGTTCTCAGATGCGGCTTAGTTGAGAAAATTGCTGTCTTATTTCTCATTTTCCACTTTAGCAGTGGGCTCAAACAGCAAAACTCAGACATTGAGTACCAATTATAAATATACGAATTGCATCCTGTTTAGAGCTGCAGATTCAAGACTATAGACCTTCATATCATAAAGTTAATTTTATTGGTAAAAACTGGAAGAAAACCAATATTCAATTTTGCTATACTGAAATATTAGGATGTGTGGTTTGCACCCATCCTTAACATTTTTTTCTCCAGTCTTAATATTTCACAAATAACTTGCCTTCAAAAACTATAACCTTAAAAACCATCTTTGGAAATCATATACAATGTGTAGATCTCTGCCATTACCTCTCCATGCTGCACACTCATTAGGCTGTACTACTGGTTCAGCCCCTTGTCTAAAACTCTTTCTTGTTGTATTAGTACAAGGCATATGTTGTCAAAACACTAGAATTTGTGGTGTATTATAGACACACAGTACTATACAGATTATTTTCAATTCCAAGAGAAATCAGTAAGTTCTCCTTTTCTCTTTGTTGCTGTTCCTTCAACCAATATTTTCATACTAACGATTAGCGGGATAAGAATGAACATCCTAGCAAAGAAACAGGTCTAAAATGCTATACATCTGGTTTCATTTTGTTTTCCTTGACTTACACTGAAAAAAATATCTGTTTGATGCTTCTTTAACAGATACCAAACTGTTTGGTAGCTGGTGATTTTCATGCTACCTTTTGCAATTTTAAGAGTTCACTCATGTTATAGACAGAAACTAAAATCCTGAGTTAAAACTTAAAATCTGTCTAAATTTGTTAAAATACGTCTGTATTGTTAATCCTAAGCATTCAAGTACAGACAACTTTAACTTTTTACATCCTAAAATTCAAGTTTGCCCTGGTATCAGTAAAAACAGAGAATATATTTTTCTACTCTACTGACCGGTAGAAATAAAGATTTTTGTATAACAACATGACTCTGGGATGCAAGGCTTCACTAAAGAAAGGAAAAATGAAATAAATAAATAAAAGCATTATTATTGTGAAGGATAAAATCAAGAGAGCTGGCAATAGTGAATTTTTCAAATGTTATATGAGATGTTTTCTGAACATGTAATTTAGACTTAAATAGGTACTAAGCATCTGCTAATGACTTTCCAGATTTGAGGCATGCTGGAGGCATTTCAAAGAATATTCAAGAACAGCTTGAGAGAACAGACAGCACAAAGGGAAGGCTGCACATAGATCTTGTTCTCTCTCTCTTTTTTTTTTTTTTTTTTTTTTAAAAAAAAGAAGCAGCAGTAAAAGCCTTAGCATTCCCTTGCATAATATTTCTGATCTATAGGATAGAGTGAGTGAGTGAGTGTAGGTGGTTGCTGCGTTTGCAAACTATAGCTCAGTGACTGTGGAAAGGTAGCATTTAAAGCAGTCTGTCTACTCAAAAAGAACGTAGGATCACTTCTAGGACAAGAAATATAGACTGTGTTCAATGTGCATGTATAAATATGTCTATGGATTTGTGCATGTGTGCATACGTATACAGAAAATGTAACAAGCAGAGGTAATGGAGTTTGTACTCTACTGAAAGACAAGAATTAAGAAAGATTCTGCTCAGCTACAGTATTTTTCAAATGCATTTATCGAGAACTGTTATAATGAAGAATTTTTGAATATGAGTAACTCAAGCATTGTCTATTATGAAGTGTTTGGAAAATGCTAATTTTACATTGGGCACACTTGTTTTTTTCTAAATCCTCTGTTGATTAACCATTTTCTTAAAAAGTAAGCAGCGATGAAGGTTGTTCTGTCAGAAATGCCCATCACTCAGAAAAGACTATCTGATAAAATCTAAAGTCAAGAAAAATATACTTAAGTATCACCAAGCTAGATATATCTAAAGAAAATAAGTTATCTAAGACAACTTTGTCCATTCCATTCCCATATTCAGGATTGCTTCCTACTCTATATTCCACACTGTTCTGTAGAGTTCTATGTCTCTTGAGTCATGTGGTTTAAGACAAAGTTTTTCCCATAAACCGGCTAGATTTTTCCTGCTTTTATATATCTACATTTTTCAGGTGTCATAGAAAATGAAATAATAAATTCTCATTCTTTTGTAGCAAGCATTGACTGAAAATTTTAAGCATTTTATAATTTTATCAGTTTATGACAATATAATCTAGATTTGAGTCTATATCATAACCATGTTATGACTGTACTTGGCTCATAAGTAAAAGTTCTGTGCAGTGCCTCTGATGCCTGAAAATGGAAGGTATGGAACTGAAATGCAATCAGGCAGGAAAGATTAATTATGAAAACTTGCTCACTCAAATAGTTTGCACAAATCGTGAGACTTTTATTGCTTCCATGATATGAATATTAAATAATAGTTGCTGCAGCTTTACAATTTTTTATCATTACATTCCATGAAAGAAATACTGAATAAGAGCGCTCTGCTCATCAGCTTATTTTTCTGTGGATTTCTGCTGAATATTTTTACATTACTTTTCTGTAGAGTAAGAAAAATAACACCAATTAATGGAAAATATATAGTATATCTACAGAGGGATTTGGCATTTGAAACACTGACTCAGGATATATATCCTGTATATACACATACACATATTTGAAGATACTTAGAAATGTGATATATATTACTTAGACATGTGATATATACACACACTAATCAAAAATGGTAGTAATGTCTTATACTTCTGCACATTTTTTGAAGGAATTATTGTGTGATATCTTCCATACAACCTATAAGATCCTTGAAGAAAGATATGGCTTTAAGATTGGATATGGAAAGAACAATATTCATGTTTAACAGATCATAAAAAAGGATGGATGTTAGCTGGCTTTATGTGAATACAGTAAGATTGCAGGCCTACTGAAAAGTTGTATGTTCTACATAAATGTCATACAATCCTCTCAAAAGGGTCAGACCCAACTGCAAAAAAATGCTGTTGAGGTATTGGGTACTTGTATAAATCAGTGAGGTTTATAGAGCCATTCTAACCCACTGTAGAAAAAGAGCAGGTTATACTTCATCCTAAGATACATCTGCTTAATCAGTCCCGTGTGGTTAAGGTTTTTTGGAGAAAATTGTACCCTAGCAGGAAAAGTCTATCACCTTTAGGGTCATGCCTTTCCTTAAGACTTGATGATTGCTTCTCTTTTACTGTGATCTGCCCTGGTCCTTTCATAGTTCCCTCAACTTCACGTTAGACAGCAATGATGTTGACTGTGTTTCCCTGCTGTGTCCATCACAAAAGGTGAACAAGGCTGCCAGGTTTAACTGGGAAGTGTGAAAACTCTGTTTCCTGTGTCATGGAGTATTGCTTTACCAGCAGTAATACATTTTGTCAACACCAGCAATTTTTTTCTCTGTATTCACATACTGATTGAGAGACTCATTAATCAGGATCAGTAAATCATTCACCTGTGTCAGTTCTTATACAGAACATCACTGTAATTTTATATTTCTCCTACTATTCCCACGTATCTTCTGTTGACTCTATGAAATTAAACATCATTCTAGGTCATTTTTTGAGGCAAAATATGTAAATTATTTCAACTATCACACCAGTTCTTCTAAAAAGTGAGTGAAGCAAGGATCTATGTATCTGTTTATTTTAATATCAAAGAATGTCAATTGCTTAAATACATAAATGGCAGAAATGACTCTTGTTTTTGTTTTTGTTTTCTCCATGTCTTCTCTACCAGAGAGAGAGAGAGAAGTACATCACTATTTTTCACTCCTGCTCTCTCTAAAATACATTTGTGCTTGGTAATGTTTTTATATGTGTTTGTGAATATATGTATGTTGTCCAGCTTTATCCATCGGTTCATGTGAAATTTATTTCCTGCATGGGTGAAAGCAGCAGTTTCTTCTTTGATTTCTGTATAAGGTCGAAATTAAAGCCAAGCATGATTTTCTGTTAGGAGAAATATCATGTGGAATTAATTGAATCATAGAAGCAGATTGCACATCATCAGGAAAAGTTTATTGCTGGCCTATCAGTACAATGATCCCTTTGTGTTTTTCTTGTATGCTGTTTCCAAATAGAGAAAACTGATGAAGGACATCCAAATTAATATTCAGTACAGAATATTTTCAAACTTATAATTATACAGAAACTTTCACTGATGTAAACAAAGGCTGGATACATACTGCATGATGACAAGTCTAAGAGTAAAGCAACATGGATTATTGCTGCAATTGAGCACTATGTGCTCTGGTGGAGCATACACAAATTAATTTACTAGCAGCAATAGATGTCAGCTCTATTAAACCCCCTTACAAAGCTCATCTACCATCCTGACATAGGAGATAAATTTAGGAGGAAATAGTAAAGATGTTGCTTAGTAAGTTAAGAACAAAAACAATGGAGAAGACATCAAGGAATTTTCTCTGAACTGCAGCAGATGGAAATGTGTTACGAATATATAAACATTTTTTTTTTTTGCCCATCATGCAAACATGTAAACAAAACATCATGCAAATGATGTAAAACAAAAGGGTGAGGCATTAATAGATTGTTCTAATTTCAGTTTTAACAGAAAACAAAAAATACAATAGATATGCAGCTGCAATTAAACCAAAATAAATGTTTAACTCAAAACTTTAGTATTCTAAATATAGGTAGAGGAAAAAAAAGCTTCAAAAATGATTGATAGTAATAACAAGGGTAAAAATACTAGAAAGCAGTAGTAGTATGGAACCAGAGTATTATGGGAAGGATTTAAATAAATTTCAATAGAAAAAAGTAATTCTATACATACAGAAAAATATCCCTTTCCTTTTTGTCTCCCTAGACTCTAATAATTTGTATTTCAGAGTTTTCCATTTAGATTTTGACATACTTTTACTATTGTAGATACTTCAGAATAGTATGGACATTTTGGGTGACTATATATATATATATATGTGCAAAGAATTAAGCATGGTAAAGGGGCCAAAGAAGTAGATAACATATTTATGATAATTGAAATGAAATTCTCATGACTGTGCATAGAAAAGGTAATAAAGAAGAAATAAATAAATGACTAACGACAACTAATGTGCTTTCCTAGAAGCCCATCCAATATACTATATGATGCAAGATTTAAAAGAGGCTTAATGGTTAAAATTTTGACTTCTCTGGTCAAAAATTACTTCTTTTTGATTTCTATGTTGCTGGAAGGTATCTGATATCATATCATATAATATTTTAATTACTTATCCTCTCCCTATTTTTTTTCCATTCCTATGTAAAATCAATATAACACATACAAAAGGCTTAGAAACATCCCAATTCTTAGAGATGAGAAGTCAAGTCAAACGGAGAACTGTCAACGAAAGAGGGTTTTTCTTAGCTCAGGACAGTTTAATACTCTAAAAAGAAAATGGAAAATCATTGTTATTTATTTTTCATATGACTTAAAATTCAGTGACATGAAGTGATAGAAATACAGCAAAATTCCAAGATTTGCTATAAAAAAAAGAAGTATGTGTAATAATGACATTATGTGGAGTTGTATAATGGGAAGTAATGATGCTGAAAAGAATCATAATGATAATAACCACTTGCGCTTAATTTTCCAGTGATGTGTTGTGTCTGGGATTAAAACCTTTCTTAAATATCTAAACAGGGTACCAATAGTTCCTATCATCCATATATTGTCAAAAACCTAGTTTCTCACACAAGCATTTATCAAGTTGTAAAAGCCATATTTTAAATTTAAAAAGTTTAAAAAAAAGGAGAGAAACTATAAAACCAACAAGATCTAAAGGTATTCTTTCCTGTAGTGAGATGCGTGTAGTGCATCTCACTACAAAAATGATTCTCAATGTAGTTTATTAAGGAGAAACTTTAATGGGATATTGCCGTGGTTTGCAAGTACACAAATATGTATGTGGATTTGTATGTATGTGAGTTCTCTTTAAACTGGCAGACAGAACCACAATTATAGGATGAATCTATTTTAACATGGAAATACAGTATGTGTGTAACTTCAAAGACAACTGAGCTTTGAAAGGACTTATGAGGAGATAGGATTGTCAATTATCATGAAAGATTTTTGATCAGCAGTAGGTCTTTCTTTGAAAGTGTTATTTCATTACAATAGAAATGTAGAGGATCCTCGTGGATCATTCAATGTAAGCAAGAAATCAGTCTGGCAAACCAAGCACCCATGGCTCTGTCGTGTTTTTTTTTATTATTATTATTAAGTAGAACTGTGCAAAACGAACTGTAAATTCAATTATGCAGATTATGTAGCATGACCACAAATACATTATCAGAGATTCAGAAGAGTTCATCAAAAAGGCCATCAAAAAAGTTCATCAAAAATGGCCACTCCTCCTAGTCCCCTCTCTGTCTGTAACAGATGGTGTCCACTCTGTTTCTATATGTTGTGTTTTATTAAAAGGCTGTGGCTTGACAGTAGGAAGGAATTTGCTCCTTTTTTGTTCTTTCTGTTTCTTGAAATCTGGGTCAGGTGGAACAGTCTGAAATCTTTGCGGGGAGAGGAGAAGCTTTTCTCTCTGACAGCAACTGAGAATTGCAATTGGAGAAGCCCTTGGGGCTAGCAGGGAAGGGCTGCTTTGATAAACTTGGGAGCCTACAGTACAAAAAGTCTGAAAAATAAACAAAAAAAATGGAAGAGGAGGGGCAGGCAAGATCTACAGGTATCAGAACACTATTCTGTTCTGATACCTGTAAGGGGCTGTGAAGACCTTCTTGCTGCTTGAGAAAGAGGCTGAGTTTTGCACACACAGACTGAATCTGAAGAAAAATGCTGACACTATGTTGATGCAACAGAAGAATGAAGAATTGTGCAAATCTGTCTTGTCCTCTAAAGCTGAATATTTCCCTGCTGAAAACATTACCTTCTTTTGATATTTTTCTAGTAATACATGCTGATAAGCAGTCAAACTCTCTGTAGGGATTCTCAGTTTTCCTTGAAACAGGTACAGGCAGATCCCTCTTGCAAGAACTGGAGGACGCCTGAACCTAGCATGCTGTCGTCTCCTGCTTGAGGAAGGAAGGTACAGCACTGCAACAGCATGTACAGTGGTCTGCTTGTTCTGAAAGGAAAAGCCAATCAGTAGAACAGTTTTACTGCTGTAGTCAAGCTTTGAACTGAACACACAAATATGAAATATGCCTTCCGTGATGGCCATCCACCATCTCCTTCATTCTTGAAAAGCAATTCAGCTTTATTTTCATATCAGATTCATCTTTATTTTCATTATCTCCCAAATAGAGTTATAGTAGGAAAAAAAAAAAAAGGATTGGTCTTTTTGTCAACTGACATCTTTTTTGTCCACTTAAACTTTCAGCATGATGTTTAATTCAGGGATAACACAGTGATTAAATGATAGGAGCTGGTGACGTTTTATATAGGAAAGGGCTTGACAGAACCCCAAACTGAGAAGATTATGATATCCTCAGGATAAGAGTTGGATCTTCTTTTGCACTGAGAAAGGGAAAATCAAGTTGAAGATAAAGGATCTGCAAGCAGCTCTAGAGGAAAATCATGTTATTCACTCTTCTCAGGATATACATGACACACACTTGCTTCTCCCATCTGGGGTACTGATATGTATAGTTTGAAAATGCCATTTACTCAACTATTCACTTAAACATTAAACAGCTTGGCAGTGCTTGAGGTGAATAATGTACAATAAAGGGTATAGCTGTAAGCACAAGGCCCCAGTGCAGCTTATTAGCAGAGCTGCATCCTCAGCAGGCTTGCAAGGATTTGGAGAGAATGACTACTGGCAAGTGAATCTGTGCTGTTGAATGAACATCCACTCTAATGAATCCAGAAAGGCTATGCTTAGCACAGCCTCTGGTGTGACTCATGCTGATTGAATTGTAAATTTAGATGGTGTGAAACTGCAATGTGAACATGCAGTGTTGTACTGCATTTTTTTTTTAATATGAGCTGGAAAAAAGATCAGAAGCAATTGTTATTAGAGAGTATTACTAGCCTCTACAAATTAATTTATTAACTTGAAATGGAGGAGTTTGTTGGAGTCCTAAATTGTAATGGTTTATTTTTCATTTTTTTAATGTTTCACTAATTCAGTATTGCAATGGTATCTTTTGAAATATTTTACAAATATTAGAATTACACTTATTTTAAAAATTGCAAGTAGTTTATAGAAGATCTCTAGAGAGCAATCTCATCAAATTCTGGATGTGATCCCAAATATGCAAATGTACTTCAGCTTTTAACTCCCACTGATTTAAATGGGAATCTAAAATGGATGAAGATGGATCTGCTGCTTATTGTGCACTGGTGAATGTACTTGTTGAATTCTTGAAGTACTACAAAAAGGAAAGAGTCTGTCCCTTGGGCTGTGGAATAGCAGAGCTAAATCTGATCACACAGAATTCACTGTAACTGCTCTACTTCCTATTCCATGGTAGAGAATCTTCCTGATTCTTTTTCCCAATTTGCAAAGATGGAACAGAAGTCTGCACATTGATCCTCATTAACTTTCTGTGATGGTATCTTGCAATGTTAATTTGGAAGAGACAATTTTGTTTCTATTTATGGATGTTCCTTCAACAGTATATAAGAAAGTATTTTATATTAAAGAGAATACAACAAGTTAATCATGTGTAGCATTCCTATGGTGGATACTATAAAAAGCTATTAAAT
>JAVCKT010097655.1:0-11473 GCA_032273925.1 Rhynchotus rufescens
AAGGTGCCTTTCAGCTGGTTCATATTAAGTAATTAAGTGTCTGCCACAATTAACACTTTTTTTTTTTTTTTTTTTTAAACTAAGATGACCATGATCAAGCATCAAACCAACATCAAGATTAAGATAAACTATTCAGCTAAATTTTTGCAAGGTAAGAATAGACACTTGGCGTAAGTCAGAACATACCTTGATTTTACTATCTAAACATTTTTGACAGTAATGCATAGTTGAGCCTACAATGCTGATAAAATTCATCCAAAAATCTTCAGTTAAGATAGTGAGAGACAATCCTTTATGGGAGAGTGGAAACATCAGAACGGATCAGAGGGAACAGAGGTGAGGACAGGGGGAAGAAAGACCTTGTGCTAGATGCTGTAAAACACAGCAGTCCTGTTTTATAGCAAGTATTTCTGATAGCCTGTAAGAGATGGGGATCCTGTGAAGGGAATGAGACAGTTCTGCCTTCTGTAAGCAAAGATTTCTGGAATAGTTTAAGGGCAGGGAAGAGGCACATTCTGGGTATACATTCACACTAATCAGTAAATTGTGATCTTCATATTCCTATGACAGAAGTCTATGGAACAGATTTGTTCACTTTAATGGTCATTTTCTCCTTGAACTCAAAAAAAATAGAGGGAAAAGAGGGGAAAAAGACACTGCCCCTAATGTTCTCCTTAATCTGCATAAGGCTTGCTGAGACTTGTGAGATTATCACACTTGCTATTACAGTCCTACTGATTTAGATCAGCAGCAGATTCCAGTTAGATTACACTTGGTGTTTTTTCAGGAGATGTGCATTTCTCATCACACAGAACAGGAGAACAATAAAAGGAAAAGCCTCCTTGGTAAAACATTAAGTATTAAAAAATCCAGGAGGGGAAAAAAAAATCTTGTTACGTGACACCACAGCAGAACAACAAATGAGAAGAAAGCAGAATCAGAGCATGATTCATCTTCTCGTTTGATTCATGTGATAGCACCGGACCGCCCTTACCAAGATACTTGGAAGCCTTTTACCATCTACAAACTGCAATAGATCTCACAAACAAGCTTGCAAAGCAAGCCCTTGGGAAAGTCGCAACAGAGTTACCATGACTAAAGCAGGAACAAGCAGGAACAGTTACTAAGTAGTAGAAATCAGGATTATAACAAGCAAGGAACAAGTCCTGCCTTTGCAAGGGTAGAGAACACAGAACACTGGGAGATAAAGAAGAGAAACTGAAGGAAAAATAACCAAGGGACTTGCCATCAAGTCAAGCAACCAGATAAAAAGACTAGAGAAACACAACCAACAAACAAGCTCGAGAAGAAAAGCAGCAGAAATAGAGCTGCACAGAAGGCATATGCATGAAAACACAATTTAATGGCTCAAGCAAGGAAAAAGAAAAAGGAAGGAAATATCTTCTAGAATAAACAAACAAACAAAAAAGCCTCAAACAACAAAAGGAACATATATAGAAGAAAAAGGAAAATATACAGAAGAAATACAAAGGCACCCACAAGCAAAGTTGATTAGACAACTCCAGGAAACTTCCAAGTAGATGAACTGGAGTGCAGGTTGTAATATCCAACGTGAACAGGGAAGTTGCCTTAAATACAAGTTTATACTTTATAAATGCATGAAACTTGGGGCTTGAATTCTGTGCATTAACTTTAGGCACTTAGCTCTGATGAAGGGCAGGCAGAAGCACAAAGAGAGACCAAACAGCTGCAGAGCCACCAAGAACATGATCTGCCTAAATAACCATCTAGCCTAACGGTTGACTTACATGATTTACAATACTGTAAGGGTGAGGTTAAAACATTCTGGGTTATTAGCAATGGAAAGAACACTCCATCCACAACATTTAACCTTCATAAATGATAAAAGCATATTATGTTAGTACCTTAAACATGTAAAAAAAAAAAAAAAAATCAAAACTGCCTCTTCTTTAAACCAGCACCAAGGCCACCCAAAGAAGTCTTTTATCACATAGAAAGCAAATACAAAGAGTGAGCTAAAGGATTTCTGACCTTCTTTCTTCTCTATTACCATTGAATGGCTAAAGTAAGCACTCCATTGTATTCTCAAGTCAACACATGCTCTATTTTGAAAGAAAGAAGCCAAGAAAGAGTTTGGTATTTTTCTGATGGTGCTCAGCAGGAGAACAAACCAATCTTTGCAATACACATTCTTACTATAACCTGAATTTATGATAAAGTCTAATAAATTGCATATAGTTGCAATTGCATCTACTGCATATAGAACAAGCTCCAAGTTCCTCACAAAACAGCATAACCTTCTCATGTATTAAAGTGGATGTGCCTTGAACAGCACCGAAGGATGTTTACAAGCATCAGTCTCTTCTGGTCAAGTCATTGATGAACTCTACATATATCAGTAATAAAGACGGCGTACACTGGACCAAAGCTCACGGCCTAGGACAAGTTGTGCTTCAAAAAGATACCTTATTGCACCTTGCAATTGCTCTACAAGCAGTGCGGACCTGTGTTCTTTGAGCAGTTCCTCTCCCTTCCCAAGTACTTGCTCCTACTTGATTCACTTTGCCTGCAATACTGCAAGCAGCTGGGCCAACACAAGGAGCCTTAGGCAGCGATGGCAGGGACATGGACTCTAAAAAGCTCGGACTACCTCTTCAGCAGCATCACTGTTTGCTCAGGCTACTCTCAGAATTACAGTGCAGCTGCCCAAACTCAGTCTGAGAAGTCAAAGCAGACAAACAGAATTCATATTTCCAACCTGAAATAGGGTCAGTAACAATGTAATGCACTCATTTACAAAGCTGTTTTCTACATGCAAGCTGCTGAGTCAGTCAATACCTCACCATATACAAGTGGTTTTTCCTAGAATCCACTTGAGGACTGGTTTAAAGGAATGATCAGTCCAGATCAGTGGAACAGACCATCACTCACCTTGCTGTAGTTCAAGAAGCTGAGTACACAGGTAACAAGCTTCTTCTCCAAAGAAAAATGTTTTTCAGCTCTAGCATCTCCTTAAAGATCCTATACTACAAAATATTCTTAGATATACAGTGAAAAGCTAGTTTCCAAATTATGTCAAGATACTGCAAAAACCAGCTAAAAAGAAGCAAGCTTCATTTACTTTACCTTACACAAATATTGGCTGAGACTTCAGTTTGTATTACATCTTCAAAAAGCAGCTGAACATAATATGCTGTCTTGGGGAAAAATGTATTCAGAACATAAGCTATCAAATTCAACAGAAGTACAAGAAACAGCAGACTAAGTACATCATACAGGAGTGCTCTCTAAGAACATCTGGCAAAATTCAACATAATGAATTCAAAAAATTCAAAGCATTTATTTCCAGCCAACCACTAATTTCTTCCAGAACTGTGATCTGTGTTTATTATATTCCTTACTATGCATGCATCTTCCTTCAGTTGGATTTTTTTCTCCTTTGCCACTGGATGGTGCAATGCAAGAAATTTATCAAACTAACTTCCAGATGTTCTAACAAATGCAACTGCAATTAAGGAGTCAAACATATTCCAGTAACATAAAAGATTTCAAATATATTCCATTAATTTCCTTAATGCATGCTTTTTAGTTGATCTCGCACTAAGCATCCACTTCTTGGTACACTGGTCATGTTTCTTGATATCTTTTAATCACTGCCGAGTTACAAACCCAAATCCCACCCTGGAACACACACATAATCACAACATAGGTCACAACAGTGAGTAAAAAGCAAGCAGTGATCTGTAAAGGAATCATTAATACGTGTACTTATAGGCCTATTTTCTGCTTTGCATATTTATACAAGAGATATTAGTGTTGAAAGTTTCTTCTTCAAGAACTTCTCAAGAAGCATCTAGGTGCATCCCAGAAGTTGGTCTGAGGAACACACTGCCCTTGTGAAGTCGTACATAGGAAAAGAGGAACTGTGTTCATAGGTCAGAGCCAAAGTGATTGAAGTTATACACCACAGTAATAAAATCTCTTCCCTTCCTCAGCTTTCCCTTGCTTAGTTTTGGTTCTTTTCCTACCGCACTACTGAAAAAGTTCTTGGATTGTAATCAAACTCAACAATGCTTCAGAGGAAACAATTCCAGATCCGGAAAGGGGAGCAAAATCTCATTTAGGCATTCTTTATAAGCCACAAAATTACAGAAACGCAGGATTTCCTCCAAGAATTGCAAGAGCAATGCCAAATATCAAATACATCTTTTTGTTATTAGAATATCACCGGGCTCTTTATTTGTTCAAACTTGGGAGGAAGGGGGAGAACTGGAGCAAATTCCTTCTTATCCATCTCCATTCAAAGGAAGAGGAAGAACCTTCACCAACACAAAAATTTTGTTTTGATGCCAATTTCTCAGTGGAATAATGAAAGACATCCCTGAGGAATTACTAGCATATTTTGCAAAGAAAGAAGAATTTGAGTTCTCCTTTCAGCATAAAGGCTGAAGACATGAGAGGATAACTGCCACTTCCAGCATTAAACTTCTGCTTGAGGCACCCGAGATTGCTTAAATAAAAGTGAGTTTGAGAAGGAGACTACGAGAAAATTCTTAAAAATATGAAAAGCATTAGTTATTACTAAAGACTTCACTGTCACAGATCAGTATATGAAAGGTGACCAAAAAGTACCTCTGTGGTCAGCAAACCTCTGCAGAAAAGAGCTTTCTAGTCCATCTTAAATGATCAGTTTGGACAGCCTAAGAAGGATCAACATATTTTGCTCTTCTTTCCTTAAAAAGCACTCCATAGCTTAAGACTAAGTGCAAAAAGGTAACCAATTAACTCTTATGAACACCTGCAGTTTCCCAGACTTAGACACCCCCATACCTGCCAGGCAGGCTAATGACAGAGCAGAGGCTCCAGCCTTGGGAACACGATCATTTGGGCCCGGTGCTTTTCTCATGATGCTGAGCTTCAGCAAACTGCTGCACGTACTTGAAAAGCAGGCACACCACGAAGTAGCACAGGTAGCCTGCCATGCCAAGGTAAGCCACAGATCTGCAGCTAGGCTCTTCACAGGAGTGACAAGGTATACCTATTTTTATTCAATGTCTTTTTAAAAATCCCATTTCCAAAGTATCTCATCTAGTCACATTCCATAATCATTCACCCTTCCCACACACCACCTCTCATCTGCATGAACATCGATTTCTTCATCTTTTTTGGAATAAAATATGTAAACAAATGCTGAAAAACCATTTCTTCTCCCTATTTTCAGTGCCCAAATTTCTGTATTTAGAAAACTAGAAGTAAACACTGGACTGATGTCTGATTTCTGAAATCTGAAAATTAAAAAAGACTAAGCTCAAAATAAAAAAATATTTTGACAAGGTATTTACAAGGTATCAGCACATTATCATCATCTCTTTGGACATCCTACATTCAATCAGGTTCTAACTTGTAAAAAAAAACAAAAAAAAAGAGCAGAAACTATGAAAAGAGTAGAAGTTTCCGCAAATTATGCACTAAAGCATATCACTCCTGAATCTAGGGTTTTTTTAAAAAAATTGTGGCACACATTCCCTATCTCAGACATAGAAGATACTGAAAGTCATTAGTTATACTAGGAGGAAGATAAAGCATGCATTTTAGTGTGTGCCTACTAAATTTGCAAAACGCTTATACAGAATATTCTATACAGTAGATACAGCCTTTTTTAAATAACTTGAACTACATACAATATATTACCATGGCACCCTATAATTGCTAGGCAGCCACCTCCTCGCTCTGTTTTTACCCAGCGACAAAAGGGAACATCCGAACAGCATGACAATGTCTCACCAGCAGTTGTAGATCAGCAGCAGCCATTGCCACTGCATTGCTGCAAGACTGAGGAGCAGAGAGCACAGAACATATAGCACCAAAGCAACTACCCAAAAGTAACTATCTGAGCAAAAACCAGTTTCCAGTAGCTTATTGCTAGACCTGGCTTGGCCTGGGGATTGTCATACCTGCAGACTTGCCATGTCTCTGAGTAGGAGTTGTCTCATCTTATTCCAATCAAAACACAGAGAAAAACTGTATTAACAGTTATAGATCCTACCAAAGTGGCTGGCTCTTCAGTAATACAAGGCTGAAATGCTAAATAGTGGTTTGGACTCAATAGCTATTTCTCAGACTGCAGAATAAGTGAGTCTGACACTTTAATATCTCTGCATTTTTCATCCTGAGATGAAAGACATGGGAAATGGACCTGGGATAGGGTAAAAACACACAGTTTTCAAAGAAGAAAAAATATATAACTGATATTCTGCAAACTTGAAATTGCTGTTAAGAACAGACTACTTGGGACAAAAGTCTGTCTGCTAGGCAGTATGGCCAGGTTAAAATGCAGCTTCAAACCAGAACTTTAGTCAAATAATCCACAAAAGTAGCACTGCTGTCTTTCAGAATAAGCCACAAGCTAGTTTCTACATGGAACCAAGAGAAGAAAAGAAACTGTTTAAGGATGTCAATTAAGTATATCTCTGTAAATGCATCTTTATCTTCATGTAAAAGAGATAGTTCTGCCACCACTTTGAAACTGCAGAGACCTTGGACCAACTTGCTGTTCCACCATGTAACTCGTGGCCATCCATGGACAACCACAGAGTGGGACATCCCTGGCTAATCGCTAGGGCATCTGTTATTCAGACTTCCCCTGGCCACCTTCAGTCCCAGACCAGAACCTTTACACATTCACCAGAATCTTTATACAACACAGAGCAAAAAGTATTCCCAGCAGGGCTGGTATTTTCAGCAGCCTGCATGCCTAGCAGGGAGACAGAAATACTGCAGGACTTTTGCTAACCCTCCCTGTGGCAGCCTGATCCTGCTGAGCTCTCCTTCCCCAAAGCCCCCTTCTCCACTACTAGCAACTCACCCAAGACAGGTCTGCTGGGCAAACACACACTGTCAGCAGCAGGAGAGGTCCTGCTCTTCTTCCAAACAGCACCTTGCAGTCCCTTCCAGCCTGCATCTCTGCCAGCATCTACAGACCAGTGCATGCTCCACACTTTACAGCTTATTTTGCAGTCTTCTCAGGCTGTAAAACAACGAGTCCTACAGCAACTCTTTTCTTGTACATCAAAAGAAACAAAGAACAATTTGCTCAGGAAATTGTGAGTGGTGAGTTTCTTCTCAACTTGGAAGGCTCTATCAGCAAGCTAAGTTTTCTAAAATAAAATCCATTTACAGATTCTCACTATTTTCAGGTTGTGGAATCACTTGTTTTTTAAAAAACAAGAAATTTATATGAGTTCTCTCTATCCACAAATACACCTCTATCTTTTAAAATAGAAAAAGTGATTCCATCTAGGAGACTTGCACTAAGCTACATGGAAATCATTCAATTTAATGGTAATTCCAACATTCTAAAGAGACTGTGCAAGAAAATACTACTTACTTTATATTCTGCTTTTTAGCCTATGAGTAAAAAATGCTCTACAAAAATATATACTAAAATCTAACACATGAGTAACCAATTAGGGAGAAAAATAGCTGAAAACTTATTACAAAAGGAAGTGTAAAGCAACACATACACAGCAGCTGCACGTGAAATATTTCAGCCAATTAGGTGACAAATCAGTAAGCTACCTTTTCCAAAAACATTAACATTATACAAACTACTGTTGCAATTTAGCTGTGTTGACATTCCGTCTTTCACACTACAAAACACAGCACAAGCAAACAATTAACTACAATTACTGGGCAGCAGAGAGATTCCTATCAGCTCCAGCTGCAAAATTAGTTGGGTCCTCCCCAAGTGTCTTCCATCTATACAGCTTACAAAACTAACACTGCATTTTTTAGGCTGCTTGATTCAAGGAAAGGTTCAACACCAAACTCAGATGCTAAAGACCTTTGTGTTTGCAAATCCACAGCACACACACCTTTAAAGCTTGCACATGTGAAACAGATTAAGGGGTACAAAAGCAGGAGTCAAACTGCCTTCTGCCAGCTACAGAGTTCCCTACTATTATTTCCTGCCCTAAATAAAGATTTTGCACCGCACTGCATCATATGTACTTCTCCTCTCATTGTTTTTTATTCCTCCACTTTGACAAGGTGTTTGACGTTCCTTTAGCTCCTAAATGGGAATAACTCATGGATACTATAACCTGTAGAATGAACTCAACCTTTGCATCACAAGCAGCTGCTGCTGCTGTGGAAATGAAGGTTCTGTCCATGCTATCAACTTGCACACTGGAAGCAAAAGCCTCCCATGACTTATTTTGTAGCTCTAGCATTGACTCCACTTCATTGAGGCTGCGGCCAGCACACAAACAAGCAGTCAGAACAAGCAGTCCTGGAATTCTGAGCCTGAGCTAAGAAAAAAAAATACCCATTTTCAAGTTCCTCACTTTCATAGTTGGAATCCAGCTTCATAAGAGAAAAACAGACATACTAAGACTCAAAAAAAAAGAACAAGTGAAAATGTGTATTATTTTAATCTCATTATTTTTAAGTCCATGTAATGATTTTGCGGGACGGCTCTGACTCATGATCATTGAATGCGTACAGCTGCCAGCACAGCATGGAAGAAGAATTAGGAACAGCAGATATCTGCACAGCAAGCTATCTCGGTGGATGGTCCAGAAAAGATTCCAAAAAATCAGTTGGAGGACACACCAAGCCTTTTTTTTTTTTTTTTGCAACACCTCCTAATTTAATTGGCATGCGAAGATAACTGCTGTTCCAAACAACATTTGAGATGTGATTACAGGAAACATCATCTTTTATTGGGAACACAGTCCCCATCTAGGCTCATTACCTCACTTCTGTTAGACTTTCCAGAGGATTTCACAACAAATGAAAAAAGTTATGGCAAAAGATTCTAGAAATAGAAAAAAAACTTTCAATCTGACAAAATAGAAAGTGTATACAATGATAACATCAGCCAGCATTTGTGCACAGCCAAATATCTCTATGTCTAAGCAAAATACCAGTTGTCCAGGGCAAGAGATAGCAAATTGCCAGCAAGAACAAAATAGCAGCACCCAGGTCAGCCCCCCCTCCCCAAGAGATGTCCTTGCTTCAGGGGAGCTGTGGGCCCATACGTAAAGTGGCCAGTGATCCCCAACAGGGCCTATTCTACCTCAGCTTTTCACCCAGGGGAAGCAAAGTTTGCACACATTGCTAAGAGCTCTGGAACAACTTGAAGGATAGTCGTGATTTAGTATATCTGGCATCACTTGGAAAATTTCAGTACAAGCGCTATCTTCTTAATGGCCTATCCTGCCTGAATATCTAAGCCTTGCATTTGAAAGAAAAATAAAAAGTGGAATAGACTGTTAAATGTCACAGCAGGTAGTACTCAAGATTGCTTTGCACATTATATGGCTCCTGCATTTTCTCCTTTGTCTAAAACCAGCTGCATTAAAAGGGAGAAGAAGAGAAAGGGGAAGGTGACATAAAAGAGCAAGAAAAATCCCATTCAAAAATCTTAACACACCCAGAGAATCCCAAAGTTTACAAAAAGTTATATATAAAAATGCACAGGAATATGAATTAGTTTTAAAGCTTTACATGTGATTTTTCAAAATTATGAGAACATTGCAGTAAACAGAGATTAGACTCCTCCATCCACATCTCTTTCCAGGCTCATCCAGGGAAAACAGAACCTCTACTCCCTGTTTCACTGCAGCCATGGAGCACACCACAAACAGCCACTGGGTACATGGAATTGTTAAAAGATTTGCCTCAGGTCAAGTGTATTTGCAAAACAGCATTAATTACTGCCTGCACTGGTCAAGATCTCCCTATAGCACATGAAAAATCAGAAGGCCTTCAACAACTCCATAGATTCCAGTTCTCCATACTACACTTGCTGAGTTCTTACACGACACACATATGTAAACACACACGAGTGCCTAGCATTCCCCATGACAAAAAAAAAAGAACAAAAACACCCACAGTTTTAGTTACTTCACAGAGCTATCAAAAGCAACATCTGAGCCAGCTGAAATCTCTGCTTCAACCATCATGAACAGATTTGTTTACTAGGTTACCATCAGCTACGCTTGTGCAAACTCATGCAAGACAACAGTGTTGATCAAGTGTCACTGACAATAATCTGAGAACAATTTGGCTTCACAGATGTTTCGGATGCTTTATAATTGCAAGCAGTGGAAAAAGACAAAAAACAGAAAGAACTGTTTGATTCTTAATCAAATCTGTATTTTCAACTTGGACATAAAATATATACAGGACTAAAAGCAATTAGGTGAGTCTGAGGAATGAACACGAACAGATTTCTTACTGTCTGTCCTTCAGAACAGAAAATAACTTTGCAGAAGTTCAACAAATACAGTCTTTAAACTATTTAAGAGGCTTACTGGTACTGATTTGCCACATTATCAAGTAGCCTGTGTGCAACTGCAAGTGTTATGAAATGAGTTCTATTTCTTGCCCCAGTAAAGCCTCACTATTTAAATTCCTGTTAGAAACTTAGCTCATTTCTTCGGCAGAAATATCTATAGAAAATTCTGCATTTTACCTTCTTTATCCAATACATAATTAGACCAAATCCAGTGAATCATTTCAACCTGAGGAAAAGATAACATTTTAACAAGGAGCATCTTCTTGATTAGCAATTGGCTGAAGCTGGCAGAGAAGAACCAAAGACTGATTTCTTCCCTGGTAATTCAAGCTGGGTCTCCAGAACCTCTACTGAACCTCTGAATAAAACCTGGGTGGTAACATCACCTCCTTGTCTCCACAGTCAGTGTAGAGTTTAGCCTAGCAAACATGCTTTGAAACTAACCAACAAGATGAAGCATTTCAGATGATTTTCTGCTATTCTGGGTGAGGCTGTAGCCTACATAAGCCCTTTTAAAACCAAAATGATCTGGAAAGAGTTAGGCAGTGCCCACGGAACTGGACAAAAATCTTAGTGGGTCCTCAAACTGCAATCAAATGGCACAGGCCTTATCTGTATTTATATTTCAAACAAAGAGTGGGTGGAAATTCACTATATTTCTCCCACAGCACTCTGCCATTGCCACTAGATCAGAAATAAGCCTTGGGGTAGTCCACAAAATAAAAACTAGAAAAGACCTCCCTCTTCCTACTCCCCCCACCAAAACGGGAGGACATAAAGGCAGGTTCCCACCGCATATCAAAGGGTGCCAGAGGCTGTTGCACAAAGGGGAATCTAGAAGCAGCTTGATGCAGCATTCACATCCTGAGACAGCTTCAGGGAAACAGGGACTGTGGGCGAAGGGAGGCCAGGGGCCTGAGTAAAAGGCAGGCTGTGACCTCGGGGGTTAGGAGATGCCAGGAGGCTGCCTTCAAGTTTGGGAGCAAAGATATTAATGACTATTCCTGAATGAAAAAGGCTGCATTGAGGGCAAAGGGAATGTTGTTAGCAGCTCTGCAGAAGCCCTGGCTGTGCTGCTAACAGCAATAGTGTTGTCAGGGCCTCTCCTGGGACACAGTGCGATTCCCTGGGGTTGCTTATCCCTTCAAAAAAATCAGGCAAGGCAAAAAAAAAAAAAAAAAAAAAAAA
>JAVCKT010097656.1:0-11473 GCA_032273925.1 Rhynchotus rufescens
AAGATGGACCCCATTGGGTGCCATCATGCCTGGTGCCATGTAAGACTTCCTGTTACCAAAGAAGCCAAAGTTATGGCGATAACACCAGTCACGGAGCCACATGTTAATGGACTGTACCCTATGACTTCTTTCTGTATTGCTGGCAGCGCTGGGAAGTATCGAACAGAAGATGATCTGCGCACCTGTGTGCCTGATTATCCACCCCAACTCCCTAAAGTCTCTTTTAATTGCCCTCAGGCTACGCGTTGCCGCTTCCTCTGCATCCACATGTAGGACCATCAAGGGGAAAATATAAAGTACCCCCTTGCCACAAAGAAGGCACTGTAGAATATCATAAAAATATGATTAGAGTAAAAACATAATAAAAAAACAACCCTCATTAAAATTCTTATAATTTTCTGGCACTAATATATAGAGTTGTAAAAAGATGAATATAAATGACAATGTGAAAAATGGTGAATGAGATATATAAAGTCACAGACAAAATCAGTGTGGCTTGGGCCTGTCACTCACATGATATACTCAATCAACTACAGGATTGTTTTCTGTTTCTCTTATGAAGTGCTTTTACTTGCATCAACATTGAGTAAGTTGAAATTGCATAAATAAATCTACTAGTGTGAACCATAGAGTACAGAAGAGCATCCACACTAGGAAGAACCTTTTTAAGGGCTTAATCCAAAATCTAGTAAAATCAGCAGGATTTCTGAAATTTTTGAATCAGTTTCTTTTGAAGAACCTGGTCTCTAACAGATCATGTCACGTTTGTGGTGAGAAGATAAATTAGTCTTTTATTTATTTATTTATTTTTATTTTGCTGTAGGTAGCCTATTTTTTTTCATTCAGGACAGGGATCTACTTCAGCAGTTTTATTACTACAGTGTAATAGTAGTACAGTTTTCCATAGAATCTCTTATACATTTACAGTAAAAGAAAATTAAATTTCCCACAACTGACTAAAGCTATGTGAAACTCAGGAGTTTCTATTCAGAGACTGCAGACAAATCTTGTATGTAGTTAAACACCCAACTGTGGGATTTTCTTTGCCTTTTAGGTTCTTTAATTTAAAAAGAATCTGCCAAATCTATGAATTTCTCATTTTTTCTCCAAACTATACATTAGCTATTTAGGCATACTCTTACGTAAACAGAGTCCACATCTGATAATAGAAATGATTTTTTTATAGAGTTTTCTTGTTGGGTAGATTCTTGTCTGATTATGGAATAGTCCTGCTTAGTATTTCTGTATCTGATTTTCCAGATTTTACTGGCAGTACACTAGATCAAACTGATGAGGACCGTTGGTGTCAGATGAAAAACTATATTCACCAAGTGATAACCTAAGATATTTGATATACAGAGAAGGAAGGGAGGCACATGCATGCCTTATTCTTCCTTTCAGGAAGTGCCACTTGATGAGGGAATATTGACAAGCATCACAAGAATCACATAGTATTCTTATATATGAAGTACTCTCTTGCCTCAAAGCTCCAAGCACTGTAGAACACCATAGAAATATGATTAGAGTAAAAGCATAATAAAAAAAAATCTACCTCACTGACATGAATTACACTTATTAGAGTTAAGAAAATTAATTGGGATTCATGATTATGTAGTTCTCTGCAGTGAGTGATGGAGAGGGTAAAGAGAGAGGAAATAATTATTGCAAAGCTGACAAGGGACTGGAAAGTGGGACAAAGGTAAACACAAATCTTAAGAATAGAATGTATTAGGGAAATTTGACAACTACTAGATCACGAAGATTTTCAAACAAGTTTGTCTGCAGCAGAACAAGTTAACTGAGATTAGAGAGGGAATGTGGGAAGAGCATTTTACTATGGCTACAGCACACCACTTACTGGACCCTGAAAGGAGAATATGCTCTTCCCACTGTTTCTGACTGTTTTGTTAGTTTAAAAGTGATAAAGACTGTGCTAAGGGTCTAAAGCCTGTAACACTTCTTGAAATGGATTTGAAATTATGTCAGAGGGTTGTTCCTTTCATTCTTTCTTTTCTTAAACATAGAAAATTATACATAATTTCCACTATATTATAATATTACATTTGTAAAATGAACATTTGCAAGTTGAGGAAATCTTAGAGGTAAGTTCTGTCCTACTTTAATTAGTCCTTTTGTTTAAGCATCAGTACAGGCTTTTAATATATAATTGGCCTGCCAAATTCCTGATCTGCAAGATGGATCGTGCTATAGTGCTACTGTCTCAAAATCATATTATTGTAGATGCAGTTTTATGTTCTAAGTGCAGTGTAAAAAAATGAGGATGTTCTTTGAAACATGAAATAAGCTCGTTAAATAGGCATCATTTATAATTTACACTAAAAGAAGTTGGATAGGCTAGAAAAATAGTAATTAATCATGTACTTGAAAGTAGAAATTACAGAATCACTGTTAACTTTGAGTGCTAGATTTTGCCAACTGAATATTTTCAGTGTATTTTATTCTGTGTATCTGTATATGTGTAGCACAGTCTGAGACTAAACACTATATCAATAAAAAGCTGAGTCACATTCTTTTTTTTATGTAACAATATCCAGGGACAATTACAAAGATAGTTGTTTGTCTGAAAACAGGATATGGCTCTGCTGTTTTCAATTCTGTAGTAAGGATTGTCAATGAATCAAAGTCCACAAAGACACTCAAGAAATCAGTTTATAACCAAGCGGAGGAGTAACTGGTGCTTATTACAGAAGAAAAGTAGGAAAGCTAAATATTGAAAACAAGATCCTCTAGTAAACAGTTGCCAATAAAAATAAATATTTAGACTTGACTGTACAAAAACCAGGAACCAAAAAAGGCAATATTGCCCTTGATATATTTTGCAGTGCACTTGTTCATACTTTCCCCCTTTTTTTCTCTTTTAATTCCAAAGTACAAGTCATTGGATTATTCAGATTTTAAATATACGTAGCATAGATAAGAAGAAAATGAAAAGATTTAAATGATGTCAAAGGCAAAAAGAACCTACAGAGGATCTGGATGAAAAAATAAAAGACAGCTCCCAGAAGTAGACTTTTTTTTTTATCAATTTCAAATACACTTAAACTTGTTGAGAAAGATATGTGAGTTCCCAGGGGTGGCTCTTAACTTAAGGACCATTGGATCCAGCACCCTTGAGAAAATTCTTACGTTTCACTTCCTTTATGTGCTAAGCACAGAGTGAAGATGTGCTAACAAGGATATAATGTAATAGTGCTAAGCCCAGCAGCACCATAGCATACCAAAAGTGTGAGCACAAAGCAGAACACAAAGTAGAGTTTTCCTGGTTGTGTCCTAGGTTTCAGGGAGGAGTCCAGGTTTTCATCTGGAAATGGCATTTTTTCTTGGGCTGAATACAAAAAAAAATTAAAATGTAGGAGAAAGTTACTGGTCTTAGCATCCTGTGTGCCCTGTCATTTTGCTAAGGTGAGAGTGAGGACTTGCTGTATAATTTGTATAACTGTATGCAACTGTATGGTTGTTAGGTAACAAACAACAAAATCAATAATGATTGGTAGAAACTGCTGCTGGTGGAAACTTCTATTGATGCATCAGTTATAGAAAGAAAAAAAAGACCTGTCTCTTCTGCATTGTCTCCCGCTGTGCTAGGGGAGTTTGAAGATCTGGACTTAATTCCCTGCTCTGCTACTGCTTTACATGACTTTGTCAAGCTACGTTGAACTACATAAAAATTCTGCTTAGTATTACAATGCCTTAGAAGAGTTTGTCCTTCTCTGCATACAGACAAAAGGGTGAAGTCTCCACTATTCTTCTATGCTGTTTCTTCACACAGAGGCATTCAAAATCTCGAGATAAAATCTTGAGATTTTTAATCTCAAGAAAATGCAGAAAGTTAAATATCTCCAACTGTAAGTATGAACCAAATCAAGTACAGTGCAAGAGCTGCTAGAAATAGCCAACTAGTCTATTGAGGATGGAGCATCAAAGCTGGTCATCAAGGCTGCCACTTAATTGTGAATAAGTGTCTTAGTTTAGACTGGAGGACCTTCTGCCACCTTTTATTTTTTTTTTTAACAGAGTCAAAGGAATACAGCTGCAATACATTGGCATTGATGGCCTCATAGAAAGGCCTTAGAAGAGCTGTTTTTAGACAGCATGCAAATGTTAAAATCTTGTTTATTTCTCACCTGTCAGAAAATATTTCAGTGATTTCTGTTCTCAATAGTGGAAAGCTTTTGTCACTAGTTTACTAGGGAGCTGTTAGGGAACAGGAGAGAAAAAGCTTCACTGACTTCTCTTTTAAAGCTAATTCATGCACAGATAGAGAATGTAAGCTAGACTTTCTAAACTAACAGCAAAGGCACACATCTCTACCACAAGGGAAAAGTTCTTTGTATTCACACTGCACAAAAAACACCTAAAACACAAACTTTTCTTGAAATTGGAACCACAAATCCGTGCTCATTTTTCCCAAAAAGAATCCCTGTGCCAAGTATCTTTACTGTATCCTAGCTATTTTATTTACCTAGTTAAAAATGAAGACACAGCTATTTCAGATGCCCAATTAATCTGGGAGAGACTAGAATGGTGTATCAATCTCTGTATTCTGAGTGATTACTAGAACCTGTTATAAATGTGGCTGCTGCCCATACAGCCACAATATCCTATGAGAAATCTGATATAAGAACATGTAAGTACTTATATAGAGAAGTCTGGGGACTTGGGACTCAAAATATTGAGCTGTGCTTTCAGAACTTTGGATAAGTATCAGATTAAATGAAAAATAATAATATGGTAAATAAAACATATTTATACCAAAAACTGAGCAGAAGGTTTCAAAATCATTGGTTCAGTTTAGGCAAACAAATTCTTCCTAAAACTTATTTTTGTAGAATCATAGAATCCTTAAGATTGGAAGTGACCTTTAGGGATCATCTAGTCCAATCCTCCTACATACGCCTAGAGCACGTGGCACAGGGCTGCATCCAAGCAAATTTTGAAGATCTCCAGAGAAGGAGCTTCCACAACTTCTCTTGGTAGCCTGTTCTAGTGCTCTGTCACCCCTCACTGTTAAGAATTTTTTTCCTTAAGTTCCTGTGGAACTTTTGGTGCTTTAGTTTGTGACCGTTTCCTGTATTTCTGTCAGTGGTCACCACTGAAAAAAGTTGTTTGGTAAGAGTTGGTAATATAAGGTTAGTTACCACCACCACCACCAGTACAATTATGTTTTCTTGGCTCCTCCTTGGTGCAGGTGGTGGACTCTTGTAGGGGAATTCAGGGAGGAAAAAAAGAAGCACGCACTCAAGTGAGGAACACCCCGTCCTCTTATCCTCTTGTCCCCATTCTCCAAGAATCCACCCACTGCCTTCAAGTTTTTGATACTTGTTTGTGCCACGTGCTCTGGTGCTCATGGGCGTTTCCTCTTCACCAAACTCACGCATAAGTGTGGCACTGCTGCGAATGTCAACAAACACAATCCACAACAACAGGATGCCGAGGTCAGGAAGTCATAATGGTGCGGCAACAGTATCGATTCTAACAAAGTGCAAAACAGTCTTACCAGCATTAAATGCAGACCTTAACTATAATCCAGTGTGGGTGTTTGTTTTAGATATTTTTTGTAAAAATACCACAAATGTGATCACCTTTTAATAGGTGGTAAATGGGTTAAGTTTGCATTGGTTATATAACAGTGGTATATATACGAAGTTATATGAACAATCAAAAATTCTCTAATATGAGCTTCTGTACAGGGAGGCCCAAGTTCTGCTGTTATTAACAACAATTGAAATATGGCTGTTGACTCTAGAATTCTATCTTCTTCTCCAGTGACTTAAGCAATCTTAAATTGTTTACGTGTATAGTTTCATTACTTTGGTGTTAAGGTAGTACAGTTAAATCTTCCTTAGTCAAATCAGCTAAAATACTGGTCATAGTACTGTTATCCTATTGAAATTCATGGAAAACCACACAACCTAGGACCATACAAAATGGGTACACCTTAGTTTTTACCTTCATTCTCTAAAGCTAAAGGATTAGTGAAGTGTATTGGAAAGAAGAATTTACTTTTCACCCCGTTTGACAAAGCATATAATTGTTTTTTTTTTATGCCAATTTCTCTAATATTTTTGATCTTTCCAGATATTATTTCTTTGAAGTAATGCAAAATGTAAAAGCCTTAATCTTAATTTATTTTCAAGACCTTTGCCCTTTCCCTCTCCCCAAAATCTCCAATTTGCTTTTGCCAAATGGATGTTACCACAAGCTTTGGAAAAGCCACATTCTATCTCCTTATACAGTACATCCTAATTTTATACTTTCATTGTTCCAAATCAACCTATTCTCTGTGCATGTCCTGGCAGGAGTAGAAATATTAGATATTGTGTCTGGGTATTAATAAGATTTGAATTCCATTTCTAAGTGTTTCTAATGATTTGATGCTTTGATACTTACAGGGGTGCCTACTATAAAGTCAATGTTTACCAGTCGCTACTTTGAAGCTTCATTAGATTCACTAACTCACTCTTGTGATCTGAAGGAATTTTTTCAGGTGTTGTTCAGTCATGTAGTCACACTACATTTTAGACGAGTACATTTTTGAATTAGCTAACAAATAATACAGAGATATAAATCAAGATACAGAGTAAGACTTAGGAATTCTTGTACAATTCAACATTTCAACAGTATTTCAAAGCAAAATGTGTGAAAATGAAAAACACATTAGAGCTGGGTGCTTACAAGAACAATGCATTAAAATAATTAATGCATGAGAATATTTGGCTAATTTCTTAAAAAAAAAAAGAAGCTATATAAAAATAAGCTATTGATTAGGTATTTTATTTGTAGTTCAAAAGCAAAATATTATTTAAAAAAAATAGAGATCTGTTTCTTAAGTCCAGTTTCAGTGAACTGGTTCATCCCTTGCATAATTTTCAGAATATGATTAGTCCCACTGCTGTGTAATGATTACAAAGTCGTATGATTGAACTTTAAATACAGGATTATATATATTTCTCATGAATAAAAATCCATTTATCTAGATTTTCTTTTACAATAACACTCAATAAAGCCCATGACTTTTTTTGTTATCAAACAGAATTTAGCATTCTTTTGTACCAAAATTAGAATTTAGTGATCTAATATTTTTTCCCTACTGTAAATTTTACCAAGAAAAAATATGATTTTTTTTTTGTGTAATTACTACTCCTTTTAAAGCCAATCTCTGCCCAAGATATATTATTTTCGTATGTACTACAAAAAAAAAAAAAAAAAAAAGCATGTCAATATAAGTTAGAACACAAAGATATATCACAGTGCAAGGAAAACTGATACACTATTTGTGTGCAAATGATCAAATAACTTGGTAGAGCTGGTGGGGAACTGCTTTTCATAAACATAAATATGCAAAAGATTTTTTAAAACAATTTTTTCTGAATGGGTAACTACAAGTAATATGGCAGGTGAGAATTTTCCAGAAAATATTTCATGAAAGGAAGAACAAATTATCTTCTTTTTCTTCCCTCTCTCCATCTCTTTTCTCCTTACAAATATATTCTTGATACAGAGTATATAAAACCATCTTTCTTATATTTGAAGAAGTAGCCATCAAGCTGAAAGCAAAGTTTCTTCTGAAGTGCATTCTTTTCATTAGCTGTACAACCTCAGAATGAATTCCAAGTATGTTTTAAAAGAAATACAAATTCTTCATGCTCTAATTATTTTAATGAAGTTTTACATTACTACTGGTTTTCATTTTTGTTTTTCTTTTTCATTGACCTGAAACATTGAAACAGAGATTTCTTACCTGTGGTTGCATATACGTAATCTAATAAGTTTGTTCATTTTTAACCTTAAGATTGATTTTCTCCTTTACTGATTTGTACAAAAGTGTAGGACTATTTAGATATAACTAAGATGGATACAGCAGGAAGTTTCTGAGGGTTGGCTGTTGGTATTTTCTAGGAAAAGCCACTATGACTATAAAGCAAAAAGACCAAAGATAAGAAAATTTTCGTAATAATTTCATGCATTCTTAATAATAACATGCTGCCAATAAAGTCTTTGTGGCTTTATTTTTAAAATGAAAGTAAAGAAAATAGCAGGGCAAATGGAGAGTACTATTTCCCTCACAGTTTTACATCAAGACATCAAAAGATAGAAATTATCATGGAAGTAGGCATGTGTTTCTCACTTCCGTAATAGATTCTAGACTGAAAATTAGGAAATATGGCTTTGAAACTTCTCAGGCTGTAAGAGCCTAGCACTTATGCTATTATGCTTCTAACTTCCTGAATAAGCTCCAAATCTCTCTGCTATTACATAAAATGTAGATGCTGTCATGATGATGGCTCTTTCATTGGGCTTATTTTGGAAGGTGGAGGGAAAAAAAAAGAGCCTTCCATCTTTGAAATCCCAAATACAAAAAGTGCTTTCCTCAAATTCTGAGTTAGGTGCCTAAACTCTAGAATTTCCATTTAGCTAACTAGCTGCTCTGTTCTCAGTGAATTTGTGTGTGTAATATATTCTGCTAAATTCCTAATCCTTTATACACAATGTGCAGTACACTTATTTGTATAATTCCAAGTTTTGCATTAGTCTTTATGGACCAGACACACAGGGATGGTACTTGCAAGTGCCTCAGCTTATTGGCTCTAACTGATGAGTACCTTTTGACAATGACATTTGGTATCAAAAATATTTGATTGTGCCTCTCAGCATTTCACAAAGAAGTGGTCTCTGATATTCAGGTTCTTTTTAGGACCTGATCCTTTTTTGCAGATCCATTTTTTTATCAATCTGATGAAACATCTATGTCATTTACCTAGAAGCTCTTGCTTCATATCACACCTTAGTCTATCGCTAATTGCCAAATCCTCCTAACGCTAAAACTTTAGAACCATTTCTGGTCACTAATCCCTTTTCTGTTAAGCTTCAAAAATCTCTTTCTTTCCCCACAAAAAGGGTACATAGATAAAAACATCCTTTACTAACACCTTCTGAAAGCAAACCTAGGTATCACGTTATTGCTTTCCTAATCAGCTTCAGTGTGCCTAGCCAGCCAGCTACAGCAATACTCACAAGAGATGCCATTAAGTACTCCACATAAGTATTCTGGCTACAGTCTTGAAATAGCTTACCCTTTCACTCCTCTTAAAGAATCTGATAACTCTGAATGCAAAGCCCAGCTAAATATTTTTGTTTGTCACTGCAATCTGGGTAATTTTTGCTGTCAAAACCAGTGCGGTGTCTGCTGTTCTGAATAATAAAATGCTGGTGGCTGAGACACCGATTCAGCAAAATACTTCATCTTTTTCTTTCTCCTGATCTTATGAGCCTGTTGGCAATCTACAGATTGCTAGTCATGCTTTAAAATACTCTTTTTACTGTACTGCTAAGCTCACAAACTTGATTAATTTGAAAAACATTTGAAAATTACATTTGATTATTTTCAATTACATTTCTTGAGCCAACTAGCTGGAGAGCAGCTGTGCAGAGATGTAACTTGGTATCCTGGTGAACAAAAAGTTCAACGCAAGCAAGAACTGTGCCTTTGTGGACAAAAAGGCCAAGGCATTAGGCAGATCTTTGCCAGCAGATTGATGGAGATGATCCTTTCCCTCCATGCAGCCCTGATGAGGCCATATCTGGAGTGATGACTCCAGTGCTGGGCTCCCCATCATAAGAAATGCCCAGACAAACTGAGTCCAGTGACGGGCTACAAGGATGATTGAAGCATCTGTTATACAAGGAAAGGCTGAGAGACCTGGGCCTGTTCAGCTTGGAGAAGATAAGGCTCAGAGGAATCTTGTCAATGTTTATAAATACCTGATGAGATTGCAGTGCACAGTGGGACTGAAACACATTCTCTGAGACCCTTCTTTTGCCATATACATGTTTGCATTCTATATTGTGAGACACATCATATCATGAAATGTTACCACAATTATCTTTTCTTACTGACCAACAATTCATTAACAGATGAATAACATAAAGCTAAGAGATGATTCCTTATCTTGTTGTTTTGTCTCTTCAGTTTATGCTTGTGTTCTCCTCAGTACAACAGGCTTGTGAGCATCAATGTCAATTTGCTTATTAAGTGCTTTCTAAAAACTAGAAAATGCGAGAAAGATATACTTCTACATATTGAATCTTTCTATAGAATTGAACTGCAGACACCATTGCACACAGCACCTCATATTCTTTTCACAAAATACTCTGATATGTATGTAGGTTATAATGGAAGTTTATTTCACTCATTTGAAACATCATTGCAAGTTGGGTTTCTGAGACTCTTCTGCATATAAGTTAGAACTAAACTGTTTTAAACAAAATGGGTAGCAGATGACAGATTATTCTCTGGTCTAGCTGAGATTTACTTCCAGTTCCCCATTAGTCATTTACTCAAATGAATGCTCTGCAGTTTCGACTTTGATGTCAAGCTGTTAGTTGTGGATTTTGCTTTTTTGTCATGTTTGACTCCAAGTTTTCTCCATTTAACTTCTAGAAAATTTTGTTTTGATTGTATCACTGTTATCTTCTAACTCTTCATCAAGGACATCTCCATCTTTGTTTCGTCTTCCTTAAGGTTTCTGCGTTCTTACATTATTCTCCAGGATTTGCATTTTTGCAATCTTGCCATATATATTCTGTTACTCCTATTTTTTTGAGATATTTTCTTCATCTTATTTTTAGTGAAGTATATTTCAGTCTTGGCTTCAGAAAATTATTGGTTGCATCTGTGTGACTCATATAAACTTTATCCTTTCTAGTATTTGATGTATCCCAGTATCCAGAAAAGCAAGATGACTAAGCAGGTAGAAATGGATATGATGGAAGTGGGGTGGGAAATCTACCCACTGGAAGGATTAATCACTTTTTGGTAACAAATACTATGCGAATGCAATATATGTAGTGCTTAATTTTGAATTATGTACTGAATTGTCTTCTTTTCATCCTCTTTTACCTAGAAAAGATTTAATTTGTGTGCAAGTTTTCTGCATTTGTAGAATAAAACTTCTTGCTCCGCAATTCACTTCTACAGAAAAACTAGAACAAGTCTCAACAGGTACACACATAGAATAAAATCTTCCTCAGGAACAAAGCTCCAAAAGATTACACTAATATATTTCTTGTACACAGTATGCCACTCTTTATTGGTATAAATGATCAGATATTTATATGGAGAAAATAATCGTCTATTTTACTTTCTTGTGTACCCAAATTGAAGGCAAATGGTCTGTGTTTTGATCCCTTGGCTTAACTTGGCAAAGTGCAAGGTATCTAGCAATTAACTTAATTATTGTTCAGGTGCAGATAATTCCTGAAATTTAACTAAGAATTAATTTCCCAGTTTACTTAGTGACTTCTGCAGATCTCAACATTCATATGTTTGTATCTAAATGTCTTTGTAAACCTAGTCAGAGAATCACAGAATGTTTGAGGTTGGAAGAAACCTTTGAGGATCATCTAGTTCAACCCCACTGCTCCAGCAAGGGGACCTAGAAAAGAGGGCATA
>JAVCKT010097657.1:0-11472 GCA_032273925.1 Rhynchotus rufescens
TGGCAACCTGGAAACCAAAAGAACTGCAATGAACTACCCAAGATCTAGCACACGAAAGGTCCAGCTGAGGAGTCCTCCTACTTCACAACAGAACTCTAATTTACTCACAGCAACGTTTTCGTTTTTTTTCATTAAATATAGTTTGTTGTTACTTAATTTGGTTTAATGTACATAAAAAGAACTAAGCAACAGTAAGCAGGCTCCAGCTTTACGTTAATTTGAATACACTGATTCAGTATGAAAGGGAAAGATCCAGTCATGCCACATCTGACAATACACAGAGAAAAGCTGACTTCCAAATAATGACCCATAGTCTCAGCAGCCATAAAACTCAATTCAGTCAATGAGGGTAACTTCACGCTTTTCATATATATATAATATCCTACAATAACTTATATTTATTCACTTTTTGTTTGACTATATTTTTAAGATTAGCTAACTCTATGTTTTCAATCCATCTTCCTATGAGAAACTGTTCTTGGCCTCTGGCCATTCTCTGGTTGTTCTTCTTCGAGCCTCCTCCGCACAGTTTTGTGAGATCATGGCTTACACTGTGCACATTTGAGGCAAGATCAAACACTGGCTGCTGTAACAAAACTGTTATATTTTTTGAGTTCCTTATGCATTTTGATATGCCCCAATGGTCTTTGACTGCAGGTGCAAGGTCAAGTAGGTTTTCAGTAAGACAACAAGACAAAGAAGTCCAAACACTAATATGTAATTTTAACGTAGAAACTAATGCAACTTTATAGTAACAGCTTGCATTTAAATTCCTGGATACATCAAAATATTCTGAAAATTAATGCCATCTGCCATGAAAACTCAGATGCTCCAATCTCTTTCTGAGCTGTGGCAAAGATGCCAATCTTAAAGCCACCGAACCATTTCTTTAGTTATTGCTATTCCTTTTTCAGCACGTAAGTGGCAGCTGGAATAACAAAGTATTTGAACACAAGTATTTTTTCCAGAAAATGACTGTTCAGATTATAGAGAAAGGGTTGTGCCCTACAAGTTGCTTATTAGGCCACTGCAGCATACTGTGCTGTACTGAACTGTGAAATTTCCAAGCCAATTTCTAGAGTCTTAATTAATCTAGACAACTGTCATCTGTAAATGTTGCTAACTCACAATAATAATTCCGTTTTTAAAAAAAATAAATACACAGTGTGATGAAAAAGCAAGGCCTCTGTCCACATTTTTATAATGCAAACTGACAAACTTTTACAGACTGAATCTTAGTCAGTTTTTCTCTAGGCACTACCAACCCATACACATCAAATAAAATAATATCATTATAATTTACTGAATTAACTACATCTGCCAAATTATTTGAACAGGGAATGTGAAGCAGATATATCCCTGCTACACCAGACTTGAACAAATCGCACATATAGCTATTTCTGTCAGGACAATCCTAAGCCATACCGTGGGAGACCCATATTGGGAGGAACTGCAACTCCTCACCTGGAGACGGAACTTCCTGTGCTCCAGCTCATGTCACTAGTGTGACATGATTTTCTTCCAGTGACAGCATCCCATCTAGGTCCTTTCTTACCAATTTACAGGTGTTTGGCAATTTCATGTTCACTTTTCACTTTAATTAGTTTCAAGGTACAGACATAAATCTTATTTACATATTTCTCAGATGCTACTAGAATCTTTGTTAAATCTAGTACAGTTAAATAGTGCAGTCCTTTGAGACTTGGAGCATAGACTTCACCATTTCTGCTTATAGCTATGTTAGAACTTATTTAAGATCCTTTAGAATTTTTGGATGCACAAGTCAGACAGAGGGACTTCACGTATTTCAAAATAACCAGTTCCAAACCTATCTTTTAATTACCACAAACTCGGTGAGGAGTTTTTAACAGTACCTTGTGATCAAGTAAACAGTAAGTGGCTTTTCAATGCTCCTGTTCCTATAAACCCAAACTCGTGCTCTTCGTTCTTAAAATTGCGGTAGCAACTTTGTTCTCTGAAACAGCAATTTGTTCTGTGAAATCCAGCTTGAGGCCTCTAATTTCTCATTTATTTTTGCCTACTGTGATTTATAGCTTTGTTTTTTAACATTCTCTAGCCTTGTATTTCCAAAGTTTAGAGGATTCCTCTTTGATCTACATACTTGGCAAACCTTTCTCTTTCAGCATTTTGTGTTATTCTTTGCCCTCCTATCCCTTTTTTGGATAAGCGTATCCATTTGCTGAAACCTCATTATCAGGTATTGATGAACCATTAACAGTTCTACCCTGCATCCACCTCCATTTATAGCCTTCTTGCCCAATGCTGTCTTACTAAAATTCTTCTTTTCCAAGCTTAGAATTGTCCTTTCATATTTTTCTTTAGTTTCCTTTGCCCCTTCCGTCGCCCCAAAGGTAAAAAAGTCAGAACTATATTTCAGAAATGATGTTCTGTAGAAAAGGCAATAAGACCAACTGCGTATGCAGTGCCAAGACTATGCTGAGCAGTTCAAAGCTGAATTAAGATGCTCCATCTGCTCTGATTTAACCATAAGGCCAAACATTAGTATTCAAGATAGGAATGAGTTTTACAGTCTTCACCACTTTGCCATTGTACTAATAGACATAAATCTGTTTTTGTGATTCAAGATCAACTGAACGATAAACTGATTAAAGCATAAAATGATGCATCAAACATCCACTTATGCAGGTATGCTCAATAACACAGAGATTATGTGGAAAATCATTGCCTTTAAACGTTTTCATTCCATAGTATTAGTCTAGCATAAAAATGTTATTCTTGCAAAGGTTTAGTTAGCACACTTTGCGGTCCATTTAGTCAGAGTATTAGCATTTTACACTTCTTGTGCTCTTTTTGTTTATTCCTTCTGCACATCCATTCCATCACAAAGCAAAAGGTGATGCAGCAGCACCTTCTTAGTATACAGGAAAAAAATAGTGAAAAGATTTCTTTCCCCTCGAATTGTGGTATTTCTGATTTTATTTCTTTTTACTTCAAAATGTATAGAGGAAAAAGAGAATCCACACAGCTGCTCTCCTGTTGAATACTTTTTATTTCCATTAAAAATTCAGCTGCTGTGAAATGATTTCTTGAACTGGCACAAACGGAGAACAGAGACATTGCTACAGTTCACACAAAAAAAACTTGTGGGAATAAAAAGCATGTGGTTTTCTTTGACTGCTTTTAGGTCTAAAAAAAAATCTGAAAAGAAGTTTTGTTTCTTTTTGAGGAATGAGGAAAATGAGCAGTTACAGCCAGTATAGGGATGATACACTTGCAGATCACACAGCTAATTGCACACACACAGAGCAATGAAATTCTCATTCAAGAGCATTAACAGCTTTCCAAAGTAGCAGTGGTGGAGCTAAGTACTTTCAGGTTTGTTCTTTCTCTCCCTTATAAAGCCTACTGGGTTTAGGTAATTATTACAGAGCCCTCAAACAAGAACACAAAGTAAATACACTGGAAACTCTGGTGACAAATCCTTTAAATAAAACTTGAAACCCTAAAATCTGGGTATTCAAACAGCACTGGCTTTATTCCTCTCTAAAATAACGTAACATGGCAGAAGAATCACTAATGTTGTACAGCCTTGAACTTTCTTCCAGGTGTGAAAAATATAAGCAGTGTTAAACGTAAGATCTCAAGCAACAAAACTCCTCTGGACATGTGAGGATGAAACCAGTCGGTGGCCAGGCAAAGGTTATTTCATTTGAAAGTGTTCTGGGAAACTGCAGAAAGTTTGATTATTGAATACATCTGTAATTACATTTGGATTGCTCTGACTTACGTACTTTCGGACATATATATTTCTATATTTTTTTCTTGACTCTTCAGATATGTTCCAATCCTATATCAATTAGACTTTTATCTGAAAAGAGCAGCTCTTTTACATGAAGTTGGCTGAATTAACAATATGTGGGGTTTTTTTTAACAAAAAAGTTTTTTTTTCTTTTGTTACATTTCACATATCATTCAAAGTAGTATGCAAAATGAACAGAAAGCTAACAGCTGAAATATCTTCTAGGGACATCTGCTGTGCTTTTTAGTACACAGGGAGCAGACCAGGAACCCAGAACTCCTGTACCAGAAATTCTTTGGAATGTTCTTTAAGCAGCCCAGTTTTCCGATCTTTCATTTAACTCCCCCAGGAAAATGCACACATACCTCTGAAAACACATAGATCAAATTAGACATAGTATCAAACAGTTATTTCTACCGCTAGCTGGGAAAGCACAATTAATTTTACCAGCAATCAATCAATCAGGCAAAGGATGTCACCTGATACTCACATACACTTGGCAGTCTCCAGTGTTGTTATACCCAGGCCAGGCTTTAGTTATTTCCTGAAAAATAGCACAAATGTACTCTGCTCCGACTAAAATTTCCTTCCCAGTTTTAGAAGTTTGTGAGTTGTTGTCCTTATATATACACATAAATATTTAAATATATATACACCCTAGCCAAAAATAATATTACTTAGCATCAAGAATTGCCCGCTGAACCACTGAAAATGCAACACAAAAAATACTTCAGAAGCTACATCCCTGCTCTTTTTAGTTCCTTAATATCAATTCAAGAAGTCCCTGGTTCAAACTATATACTTACAGGAAAAAGCTCTTCAGCTTTCGCATTCTCTTTCTAGGTTTGGGACTTGAGCGGAAAAGGGAAATTCAGCATGGGCAGGAAATACACAGCATGAGTGAATCCAAATGAAACACTGAACTGAAACAACATGGAGACAAATGCAGTATCAAACTGTTCCTAAAAATGAGGCACTGAAGAATGGCTGTCCTCCTAATTATGGAGAAAGCAAAGAAGGATTAATAGCCTCTCAGGTAAAGAAGCCTTCCACAATCCTGGAGTGTTGGAACAGGAAACTGGCTCTTGGATTATGGGCAGAGAGTTCAAGTTGAATCCAGGTAAGATGAAATACAGGTAAAAATGGTTTTGAAAAACAGGTATTTAGATATATTAGATATCTAATAGATATTGCATCCTTCATCCATATTCATCTCCATATCAAAAGAATGGAAAGACCACGTGACATCATTCCCCAAAATCATCACCTTTCGTCTCCAATTTACTATGAAACTTGGCCTTGCTTTCCCTGATGAGACTTAGTTCAGAAGTTGACAAGTGCTCTCCTCCAGACTCAATCACTACAATCTTCCTGCCAATGCAAAGGATTCAAACTCTTCACAGACTTGGACACATCTGACCCAAGTGTAAAACTCTGTGCTGGCACCCAAGCTTGAGTGATCAAGTCCTGGTGATATTACAGATTAAATTAACTACTCCGGCAGCCTACATCTCTTTTGAATCAAAAAGATCACAAAGCTCTGGATAGAGCAAAGTGGTCCTGGGGACAAAATATTCTAAGTCAAGTAGTTTCAGAAAAGGAACAGTCTTTCTGACACAGACTGTTCCTGACAAATGGTGTAAAACTTTTTCAGCTTAGAAAGCTTTCCTCTGTAAGAAATAAACTTTTGACTCAGGTACCATCTCCTGATGAAATAAATCTTAAAGGACCAAAATAAAATAAAATCCCTATCTTACAAAGGAAAAGAAAGAAGATTTCAGCTGAAGGTGCCACACTTTCCTTGAGTATGTGCTGCTGCTTTACACAAGTAGATTGCTCATCTACAACCAAGTCCTTACAGCTTGCCTTACAGCTGAAGCATCACACAGGTTCAAATAAATATTCCCTGTCCTAAAGAACCAAACACTCCATGCTATTTCTGCAAGTCCTCATAAGTGCTAGCAAGATGAGAAGCGAGGCAACCTACTCCTTTCTGAAATGTCCCACAATGAGACTGGCCATGTTTTTATTTGCATTTATTTTTATTTTGCTGACGCTGCTGCTCCAAAAATGTAAAATAGTACTGAGGAGGAAAATGCTAAGTGGATACATTAACTGAACAGCATAATGGCCCTTAAGAGTCACCAGATACAATGTTGACATGAAATCTTCACAAGAGCTCCTGAGAAAACATGAACCATGATGCTATCTGCATGAAACACTCCCCATCTCTTAACTCTCATGACCAGAGCAAATAGCACCATCTTATCAGCTCTCTAAATATCTTGCCACCAGGGACTAGGTAAAGAGTATTAAGTGAAAGGTTAGGCAAGGCACATCGCAGCATCACCTTGTTCCTTTAATTACCTTGGCTCAGTAATTGTGCATTATCAGTTAGGGATTCTAATGCATAAAGCCTTGAGATAAACCCCAGGAAGAGACACCAAGGTCTCTAAAGGCACAGATGAAGCCCACTGGCTCTAGGGAGAACGTATACGGTCTCTTCATCTTCTCAAAACAAGAGGCAAAGCCTACAGAATCCTAAGCTGAGTAATCAGTTTGTGGGGTAGCTGCTCATTGCTCCTAACTGAAAAAAAGGCACAGTTGCATTGAACTTAATATTTAACTCTTTTCTTTCCTTTCTTTGGGAAGCTGTATGCTCAGCAAAATGATGCATGCACACCTACTTGAGACCAAAAGGTTAAGGAAGGAGAACGTTAACGAAACTACATCTAGACATCAGAAAAAAACATAGCTGTATAATGCAGCTTTAAAACAATACAATAAAAATACAATAAAAAGATATGCAGAGAAATAGGGTAACTAGCATTTAAAATTCACATCACTTTTTCTCATAAAATCTGTCCATCGCTATTATGTGGTACCATAAAAATAAAGTTACCAAGCAAGAACAAAGTGTTGCTGTTTTTCATCAGCATGTACAAATATATACATTGAGAACAGTGAAGTCTCAGGGAAAATATTTAAATGTTTTAAGCATATATAAAAAAGATACATATTTTGTCTATAAAAGGATGCAACAAGATAGTAAACATCTAAAGAATTCTTAGAACAAGCAAGCAGAGACGATTAATTTTAATAGCAACTCTAACAACAACAACAAAAAATGAAATGCTTATAAAAATAGCCCCAAATATTAAGATAGTTAAGCTGTGGTTAGTTTTGTTAATCTGCTTGTTTTGTATAACAAAGAGATTTATCTTGAAAAACAAGTGAAGTCTCCTTCCCCTGTTCTCTTTTTGCATTATAATGGTACCATTCAATTATGCAGCATGCAATGTTAAAATCTTTTTATGCAATTTAACCATTGTCTGCAGTCCTTGTGGCTTGAATAAACTGCCTGGTAAATTAATGACATTTCTTAAATGCTATAAAAAGCCTGCAGCCATTTTCCCAGTAATTTGTATAAATCATCCATCGATGAAAATAGGTCTTTCATTTCATTCTCAAAGATTGCAATGTCCTACACTGCAATTCTGAGTGGCTTTAATCATCGTAAATACATTTATGAGACCATTTGATAGTCTCTCCACCCAGAACTGTTAGAAGAAAAGATATATTTCTACATGTTAGGACACAAAAATATAGATACTTCCTGGCATTTTATGCCTTTTTTATGAAAAAGGCCTAAAGGGGCCCTTTATCGGAACAAGGAAAAATCTAAGACCAAAATCATTGCTTACAATTTAAAAATTTACAGTGTGTACGTTTTTTCCTTCTCTCTTTCTACCCTCAGAAAAAATCAGGTAAACATTTCCCTAATCCATACTGTCCCAGTTTCCTGCATGTAGCTCTCTTTCATCTTTCTTCAACTCATTAGATGACTGACTTCAAGATTTTTTTTCTTTTGCAGTTAGAAATACGAGGAAAAATCAATGTAATTTCTAAAAAATAGTAACTGCCTGAATCCAATGCATGTTATAGCACCTGAATAAAACCAAAATTGTAGGGTAAATGAAAGCACACACTCCTTGTTCCAGAACACCAAGCAAAAGAGGATGTAAATGGGAAGATGACATCTGAGCATTTTTATAACTCCCTTATTTTTAATCCATGTTCTGAAAGCAATGGTAAAGCCACCATTGCTGCTTTCAGCTTAAGAGCTGTTCAAAACGACATTCTTTGAAAAGGCGGCAGCAACTGTGAACCATATACCAGCGATGAAGATGAGATGATCACCAAGTGGATTGTACTACAGTGGCAATGGATTTACTAAATTCCCTGCAAGGACTAAAGCCACACAAAGCTCTTTAAAAGAGCTGAAAGACAGGTTTCTAAAAATCCCTAGTGTAACTTATAATCATTTGACAGTGCTTCTTGTTAATTAGCTGATACCTCTAGGTCCCAGGTTCGGAGCTGCTATGGTTCCACCTGCGGTGATTTGGGGAAAACACTGATCCAACTTAATTTCATAGTGTGAAATTGTCACTATGAAAATCGATGTCTCATGAACCTCTGCAATCTGCAGAGGTATCTATGTAATCTGCATTCATCTTGCTGACACAGCCTCAACCCAGCCCTGTCAAATGAGAGAGAGCAGCTAAAGGCAAGTTCAATCACCTAATCAATATGTATTACCTTGGAGAAGTTGCCTTAGCTGGGGGGAATATTTCTTTCCCTGCTTGCGAAGAGGAGATAGAAGTATGAGAGTATGAAAACTATTAGCAGTAAAACAAAAAGCGGGTAAGGACAGGAGTGTGTTAAGTGTGTTAAGAGGGTAACGACCAGCAGTGGGAATGGAGTTGTTGATTTAACTTGTAAGGCCTCTAAGGTACCAACTGTGCCCTGGGTTCTGTCTCGTGGCCGTGACTTGGTCCAACACAGTGTCCATGCGAACACGGACAGCCAGACACTGACTGCTGTGTCAGCGTTCGGAGACCGCCTGGTCTAGTGGCATCAGTGGCACCAGAAAGCAGTGCCTTCCTCTCCCCCATGCTAGGCTCCTTCCTGGGCCCGGAATTCCATTTCGAAATCCAGGGTATTCAGGAGCGAATTCAGGAACTGGAGCCTGCCTCTGTCTCAGGGCTGTCGTGAGAAAACGTGTTGAAGCTTCTGTGGTTGCTACGGGAGAAGGGATGGCAAGTACTGGGAGCCAGAGTGACTAACAGTGAGAAAGTGTCTTTGTGCACAGCTATTGCAAACGACAAAGGATAAAAGAAAAAAAAAGCAAAAATCCGGGCCTTCTGTATGCTACAAATGCTTTACACTTGCTTGAAAATAGTCAGTAAGCACTATGGGTCTCACAGGTCAAGCAAAATGCCCCTTCACCTCTTCCAATGTCTCCAAAGACCTTGCAATGCACATGATCCCTGTTCCTAATGCTGTGCTTGTTCTCTACTCCACCATGACCAGAACTTACATAATTAGGCACAGAGAACAGCTTCTAAACAGGGGCCTATATTTACACTTTCTTTACACTAACGCACATTATACTATGATGGAATCATAGATGACAGCACATTGTACTTGGCAGGATGCAAATTAAAGGAACTAACTGCTTGTATATTTATTTTCAAAGGAAGCAGGAGACAGTACATGGGTAAAGTTCACACATACCCATTATCTGTCATAGTTTGAAGAGAAGCCTTAAAAGTGCCTGAATTTCTACAACTAAAAAGCACAAAAGAAGCAAAGAGGAGGGAAAAAATAAAAATGAGATCATACTGCTGTCAGAAAAGTCTAATAATTTTCACTAGCTGAGGTGCAGAGAACAAATATAGATTAATACAAATATATAAAATATAATTTAATATGATAGAAATATAATGTTAATATAAATTATAATATTAATTAATTGATATTATATAAATATAAAATACAAAATGCTAAGCATCTCTTGGGATATTAGCTGCAACAACAGAACATAGCCTGTTTGAGAACTTAAATTTTATTGATTCATTTTCACTGATGCTTCTCTTTCCTGGAGAATGATTTCCTTGTGATTCCCTTCTTGCACACAGACACAGCAGACAGAAACAACCTCAGTGCGGTCCAGGGGGTTACACTATACTGCCACCAGCAAGAGGATAATCAGATACCTCTACAGGTACAGGTACAGGTACAGGTACCTCTGACACTGTGCCCTTCTTCTGCCCTGAACAGAGAAAAGCCTCATCATTAGGTAAAATCATAACAAATCCAAGAAAGGGAAAGTTTCAGCATCCACTCTAAGAGGAAGAGGGCGAGGCCGAGGGCAAAAAAAGGCAGAGGATGCCTGGGGATGGCAGAAGTTGACAGAAAGATCTCACTAGGATCAAACATACACAGAGGAAGCTGAAGCACTGGAAAGATATTTTTATATGGTTTGTTGGCTTAGGAGAGAGCTTCAATTATTTATTGACATTGCTTCTGTAATTACAAATAAGCAATCAAGACAGACAAAATTCACTTTTTTTCACAGTTGGAAATTTATTCAATCTATTGGTATATATGTGCCCTCTTTGCAAATAAATATGGTCAGAACCTGAGAGTCCTGTGGAACTGTCCCCAGAGTACAAGATTCTCCCGTTTCATCTAACATTTCAAATTCATATTCATCCCAGCATGGTCCCAGGTAATTCTTCTCACTGGGAAAAATACTTGCATGACCTTAGGGAACCAAGTTTTTTAGTGTCTTACAGCCCTGTAAGAAACTGTTTAAAAGATAAAGACTGCACGATCCCATCACTCCAAGCTTAACCCTGCTGGCACATGGCACAAAGGCCTCGGAGTCCTTCCATCACTAGCATCTCATGACATATAACGCTGAGAAAGAAAGCACTGCAGTAAACCAGATTTATCAGCTGTCCCATGACTCATAGTAGGTTTGTCTTCAACACAGAGTGCAGAACTCAAGATATCATGAAAATTCACCAGAGCCACAAATTATGAATCATACCACTCCCTTCCTAAAAGGAGATGCAGAGCAAATATAACTACTACTACTAAGTCAGTAACTCCCTCAAGGCAAAGTACATTCCAAATTATTTTAAACAAAAAAGCCTATGTTCAACAGGCCAATAGTGAGCCACAGCCATGTGTCCAGCTATCATCCTGCTTCTATGCTCCCAAAAGAATTTGGGAAGTATTAACTATGAACTTTCAGTCACTGATGGCATCAGCCACTATCCTGGATGTTTCACCTACAAGCCTATATTGGAGCGCAGCAGGAAGAAAAATCCACACACACTGTTAGTCACAGTTAAGAGCTGGACTGTCTCTTTGCAGTATTTGAATCCAGTATTGACAGCTCAACTATACGACAGAACAGGATGGGCAGCAGTCCTGCTGCTCCAGCCACCCTTTTCCTCCAACAGAGAGGCGGCTGCGGGCAGCTCCCGTCCTCTTGCTGACGGGCAGGGACAAGGAGCTCCGCAGAGAGCAATGGGCTACTGGTGCTGAACGGACACACGGGAGAGAAGATGGAAAACAAGAACTGGAAGAAAAGATGAGGATGAAGAGGATAGAGAGAAAAAAGTTAACAAATCTGGAATTGAGCTGAGCAGATGTTAGGCAGGTGGAACCTTCCCTTTTGCAAAAGAACTGAGACTGAATTTCCCATTGTGTCTCCCAAGAAATGAAAAGTAACTCCCAAACTAATATCTATGCTGGCATTTTAGACAGACTATATCAAACAAATTTTTACGAGAATTATAGAAAACTGACACCAAACAATAAATTCTCACTGGAAA
>JAVCKT010097658.1:0-11471 GCA_032273925.1 Rhynchotus rufescens
GAACAGGTCCAACTCACTCAGTCTCTCCTCACACAAGAGATGTTCCCTTCCAAGTAAACTGTAACAAGGCCACGTTGTCTGCTTGTATCTCATCCACTTTTCTTCAGATGAATGTAATTTTAAAATACCAAACTGTGGAAATTCAAATTTGGCCTTCAAGCAGGTCTCACTGATTAGAAAACTAATGAGCAAATGCAAGAGAGATTTAAGTACTTTAGATTGCTGTGAGAATGCCTGTATCCATAGACAAAAGCCCTAGGCATGAAAAATACTTCAGAATATTTACATCTGACTTTGTTTTACATTACACTTAGGCAGTGAACACTATGAGCAGACACCAATATATAGCCCAGGCCCTGTAACTTCCTCGAGGTGGGAACTCATGCGTTGTCAGGGAAGAGCCTGGTCAATCTTTTCAGGCCACCACACAACATGGGAGAACCAGGAATCAGTGCCTTGTCCTTAACAAAATCCAGGTGCAGTAGGTACTTAAAAGAAACGCGAACATTTCATGTCTCTATGGATCTGGGCTCGACTGATTATTGTGCACAAATGGGTAACAGCACAACATAAACATTTGATTTCAACAGGCACATGAGACACACAGACTTCGTTATCATCATAGAGCAGATCCATTGTGCCTAGAGAAGAAACTATGAGAAGAAACTAAAAGATAAAAAAGGTTAGAACTGTGTTAATAGAGAATTTACATATATCTTTTTTTCTTTGTCCCACCAGCAAAGCAACAGAACAGAGGAAATTATTTCAATTATATTTTTTTCAGAATTAATTTCCTTTTAAAAATTGTTTTATAACTAGGAGGCACAGGTTAATTATTGAAAATGTTAGTGATTGTTTTTTCCCCTTGACTATCTTTTAGTAATAGGCTGCAAAGGACAAGCCTAATAACATTTCTTCCTGTTCTCTCTGCAAATTGCAGTTGCATTTTCATCTTTCAATGGAAACAACAGGAATTATAGTTCATTACTCATATCTGACTGAAAATCTGCCTGTAAGCAAGAGCACGGTATCCCAGTCATTTGCAGATGACCCTGTTTGTTTCATTAGTATTTATTATGCCGCTAAGCAAGTTGTTTTTCTTCATTCAAAAAGGCTGAGAGTAGCAACAGGCCAATTAAAAAAAAAAAAAACCAGTTATTAAAGTGAATTTCAAAGTCCTATAGCCATATTTGAGATCAATATTGTAACATTGTTGATCAGCAAGGGTCAGCAAGTCTGAAAAAATTCATATCCACATGTAACAGTTATAAATAGCAGTAGCTAGAGGACAACCATTTTATTTTACAAAAATTTCCATATTTTCAAAATCTGTGCATTATTTTCATAACAAATATTGACTGGGTATTTTCACAAAATTAGAATTATGTTGAAAAGTTCGTTTCTGGAAAAAAAAAACTTAAAAACTCCCTTATCAACAAGAAATGAATGATAAAAAGGTGAATCTTCCTCTCTCTTCTTCAACACTAGCCACAAAAAACCCTTTTGGTCATGATGATGTCCTCACATCCACAATATCCTTAATGAGCCTCACAAATTGTAACAGCAGAACTGGAGCACTGACAAGAATTTAAAACCTTCTGTTCCAGACCAGGATCTCCTCTCTTGGATTACAGCAGCAGCTCCATAACTGAGCCTGTGACACAAGCAGGAGCTGTTCTGTCCTCATCAAACAGTGCATGCCAAGATGCCTATCAAAAGGCAACTAAAGAGCACTAGTCATTTCGTGTCTCCTCTTGGTGAAGACCTGATGGAAACTGCCCTCGGGCAGGGAAAGGGCTATCTCTACCCTTGGGTAGACTTGCAGACCATGGAGAAATGCCATGAGGAACCTCCCCTGGGGGCTCTGGAACCTCCTTTCTTCATCACACTCAGTGCAGCAATGGGCGCCCCATAAAGCAGTGTAGGACTTTTGACCAAGTCTCAACCAACACAGCGGAGCACTGAGCTGCTCCTGTGGCTCCCTGAAAATGCCCTGCTATATTTTGATGGACCAAGGAAAAGCGAAATGCTGGGGATATAAAACGTTTAGAGAAGAAAACCATGAGACTCGCACAGAACCATGAAGAAAAGGGGATACAGTTGCATAAGCAAATGAGAGAAGGGAAATTCTGACATATTTTTTGACCTGGACAAAAAAAAATCTTATTAAAAAAATCACACTATTTTTTAGCAACAAACAGGTTCTTTAAGTAGCTATGATTGATTAGGCAAGTTTAGATAGTGTTTTGACAGAAATGAGTGCTCATGTCAGAAGAATACTTAGATATCAGTATTTCAAGCCAAAACATGCATATTTCTAAAGAAACAGAAATTCTGAAAATATTTTATTTTGATATTATTTTTATTATGTTTTCTTGTTTAGTTTTCTTTCATTGTATATCAAGTAATAAACATGTTTTTTAAAAAATGCTAATGCTATCTATATTCATACAAAAAGATCAAAATAATAAAATATAAATTAAACATTTAAATCTCATCAAAAGCAAATTATTTCATATTTCTCTCCAGGAAAATTACTGAATCAATATATTCCTATTTAACTGATTCATAAATTGTTAAGAGCAAAGCCATCAGGACTTTTAATCATTACTATTAACTGTCATAAACGGCTATTTAAACACTGAGCATAGCACTGAAAAAGTAATTACCCTCACAAAAGGTTCTCCTGAGCAGCAATATTTAATTATATTTGTCTTCATTTCCAAAATAAGAATTGTGAATGTGATTTAGGGCTCCATTTGCAGTTCACTCCCAGTCACAGTAAGATATGTTAACATGTTAATAAAATACTAACTTAATAAAATTATTAACTTAAAATGTTTGACCCAAGACAAATTGATTTATATTATTTGAGAGATTATTTCAAAACATTTCCAAAACTCTATCCACAGTTGATTTAGAAAAGTTTAAAAATGTATAAATAGACTATAATTATTTTTCACTAATTGGATAATTTAATTATTCAGCTGGCATGTCTTGAGGGAAACTGGCCAATATTCTTTTATTTAGTCTACCATTTTTCTAAATAAAGCCTGCTTATTCTGTTTCTTTCTCCCTTTTCCAAGTAAAATTGGGCATGACAGCTTTGTTTCTCAACTACTTGGATCTCAACTACTTGGATTAGTAGATTATTAAATGTATTTTTGTTCTCACACAGTCAAAAGTGCTCTCTTTGAGCAGGCAGACATAAAAAATGTAGTGGCTAGAGGCTGCAGATGAACGACTTTAGCGCACTTTTTTTGACAACAACTTTGTATCAGGATAATCACTGGCTGGATCAATATTCCTCGGGATGTGGCAGACTCCCTGCAACTGTGATTGAGTCATTATACGTTAAATTCTTTTACATAAATACAGCTTTCTGTAAGGGGTAAGATTGCCATGAAATCTGATTCAGCACGGATGTCAGAATAAATGGTATCTATGTCTTCTGGCCTAATAATATATAAAATGATCCTACAAATTCTCCTTTTGACTCTGTCAATCTGCAAACACGGGCAGCATTCTTCAAAAAGAAGGATGCTGAGGAGCAAGAAACCTTTCCCCTCAACACCCGTGGAGGCCTCACAGCCTCTCCTGAAGCCTTTTCTTTGCCCAGGACACTTCCCTGGGCACAGGAGAGGAGGCACAGGAAGGGGCAGAGCTGACCTGATGTTCCCCATGCGTTCCATCACTTCGATTTTGCTTTCCCAAGCCACTTAATGACTTTTCCCTAGGATCTCGGCCAGTTTGTATCACTCCTCATAGGGACCGTGCTGTTGGTTCTTTACATATAGGCAGAGTCAGATGGAAGATTACACTTACACATGCAATCTGTACACCACAGCAACTTCTAATCACTTTACCACAAGCAAGTTATTTGTTGAAACTTTGGGATTGTGTTTGCAAGGAAGATTAAATTTAAGGCCTAAATCCCAATGAAATTCATGGAAAGTTGGGTCCTTGACTTCCCCATGCCCCTTGGGAAATCTTAACCTCAATTACTGAATTACTGTGACAGAGAATGGGAGAGACACTGACAGAAGGCCTCAAAGAGTACCAGTGAAGTTACTTGGAATAAATGTGATTACAAGTGCTACGAGAGGTCTTGCTGCTGACAGAGCTTCTCCAAGCCTGATGAAAATCTGCTTGGCATCTTTCCACTGGATAGAGATTTTTATAACTTGTGACAGAAGACATGTACCTCAGCACACTGGTGGACAGCACTCATAAATCTTCTGGATGCAGAGTCAGACTTCATTTTGTTTCTCGTGAAACAAATAATGGTAGAATGTGAAAGTTCTAAGAATTGAATACGAGAACACTGGTAATAAAACTCTCTTAGATTAGATCTCAGAATTTTATCTACAATGAAATACCGATTTTAAGAACAAAAAGAAAATCACCTTGAACTAAAAATACCGTGTAATTTATTTATAAATCAATATAACATGATCAGATCTGGGTTTTTAGAGCACTATGCTGATAATCTTTTGTATTTGATACCTTAATGTTATGAAGTAAATCATGGTAACACTCGTGCACAGAACAGAGAAACCAAATACCACACAGCAAATTCTACAGAGATCAGGTCATCTTTTGCAATAACTTCTTCCTCTCCTCAGTCCAAATTAAGCAACTCACGCACCAAATCACAGCAGTTCCCTATGGAATGCATCGCGCCGCGGTGGCTGCATCGCGTATACGGCATGGGTGCAGCACCGTCTCCAGTCACACACTACTCCCCCTGCTCTGAAAACCATCCTTGAGCAAACTCCAGTTGCTCCATTTGTGCTCACAAACAGCACACCACTAATATCTTGCTCACTGCTTTGCAAGTGCTTTTCTGAGATTGTTTTTGAGCAGGGACAGACTTACAGAGCGAAAACTCTCCACCTGCTAACTCACATAACAAACCACTCAGGCAACTGTTTCAAAACAGAGGAACAGCAGCAACACAACATGATGCTTTTTAAACACTAAAACTGCTGAGCGAAACTTAATGACTAAAACATCAAATCACTGCAGCTGAGAACTAGGAGACACGCGACAGCAGAAGAGACATTTGTCCTCAGAAAATACGGCTGAATAATCAAACTCTCAGCTTCACCCATATGAAAGAAGTGTGCAGAAACCTCTAATAGCACGGATCTGCTTTTCCAGGGGGGAAAGGATCCAAAGATACTACTAACAGCTCTTACCTCAGGATATTTAACCTAAGACTCACAGGAATAACTTTACCCAGTCTTTTTCTCTGTGGGAAACTCCCTACATTTCAATTGTACATTTTTAAGTGTCCAACAAAAAAGTTTCTGTTCAACAGAATATTTTTAATTTTCTTTATTTTTTCTTTAATTTTAACTTTTTAATTTTTGCCAAATAATGAAAAAAGGAAGCGTTTGCTTAGAAAATACACTGGCTCAGCAGTTAAAGTCAAAAAAAGTCAAAAAATAGTCAAAAGTTTAGACCACACTATGTTCTCATTTACATCAATATAACAGAGAACAAAATACACACACAAAAAAAAAATCTGATTTTCACAGGAATCAGAATATGGCTTTCTTTCCAAACTGCTCAGTTTAAGGAATATTGCTCTGGTGAAAAATAGGAGTGGTGATTTGAGATAAATTATTTACTAACTAGTTGTTCAATAAACTCACCTATGTCACATGTTTTATGTGCAGGCTTCTCTTTTGATACTTGATTCCACTCCCAACAAATGAAAAATAGAAGTTTTTGGTTTACGGAGGGATTCTGAAGAAGGAATGAAACATTCACAACAACTCTACAATCCTGCAGCTATTACCACCTGACTGGTCCATTTGATTTCTCTCCCAAGTTTTCCCCTAGTAAGGAGCTTCCAGAGGTCCCCTTGTGCCTTTGCCGACACAAGGGTGCCCCCGTGCACCTGACCTCCACAGTGCCCAGCATAGGTTGTCATGGCTGAGTTGATACCAACTTAGATTTAGGAAGGATGTGAAAAAGGCCAAACAACCACATTTTAATCTTAAAGATTTAGAAGAAGCTCCCACATCACAGTTAAAAAATATACACATAAATAATAAGGCCAGCTTAATTCCACAAAGCTAGAGGTATCTATCGTTGCAGAGGAGTATAAGCTTCCTTTAACACTAAAGATAGACTAGGCTTAAAAATAGGCACTGTCCTCTGCTAAGCAGATGAGGTTCCAGAAATGTTATTTTTACACATATTGTCCTGATTGTGTCTTCAAATAACTTTACGTGCTAACATTTTTATACATCTACTTACTTCCACTTAATGCCACTTATAAAAGAATACAATAGCATTCCTACACCTTCCGACTCTTCCTTTCTCTTTAAATATTAAGATGAAAAACCTTTGACGTTCTGTTGTAAGAGTAACACGTTCTGGTCCACTCAAAAATAATAGCTTATTAGGATAAAATATCCGTCTCCCTCTGTGCCAGTCAATGAAAGAAAGTATGGCGCTTAATCTCAAAGGTTATTCTATGCAATGTTTTCAATATTTCATCATCCCAGTACCTGAAAGCAGACTATGCTATGAACACTTCAGCATGGACTTGACTTCCACTGCTTTTCGGAGATGGAAGTGGAGTGTGTGAGGCAAGGCAGAACGACACGAGACTGGCAGCACCCCGAGGATGTCTGCAGGGACCTTCCACACAAGATGCCATGAGAAGGACTGTTCTGTCACAGAGCAAAAGGAGGTTTATTATGGGAGATGATCCAATCCTTTTTCTTTTTAAGTTGTCGTCTGTTAATGAGTCTGATCACACCTGCAAAATCCTGGGACTCTACTGAGATAAAAGGGATTTGTAACCCAATTCAAACAAAGAATATGTGTCATTTAAAAATATTTTTCAGTCTGTCTCTGTTAATACATAAACAAAATGACAAAATCTGTCTGATTGAAAGGCAACCATTCATTAATGTCCTGAAAACTGTATATATATTTCTGTTAATAGGTGAACACATCTGAGTGAAGCACTGAACAAAGGTTATGTGCACACATCAGCATTTTCTCTCATCAAGGACTCAAATGCCAGAAAAACAGGTTGGAAGGTTTTCTGTACGTTTCCCATCTATAATATTTAAAACTGAAAACAACAGCGAACATAAGATCCCTACAATACAGACCAGGTTATGCCTAGCCAAGGTCAGGACAAGACTTTTAATCTAGTCTGGTCTCTACCTATTACATGTGCCAATAAAAATTTTAGAGGCTAGTATTAATCCAGGATAAAAATTAGTCTACAGATCCCATTACGGAGCCCTGAGTTCTGTTAAGCTTACAAACCAATGTTACTTTTTCAGCTGAAAATGCACCATTACAAGGAGAATCGTAAATGACATCTTAATAGAAAGATGCAAGATCAACTTTCTGTATTATTATCCCACGTAAAATAATGAAGTCTGTGCTATTGTGTCTCTGACATACTATTTTAGTTACTTATCACATAGGTCAGATTCCGGGCAAATGGGCAAGCCAGTTCCAACAGAATCCAGCACAGGATTTGCAGATATTTGGCTAAAACAGAGGCATGTCCAGTCAGCTCCATGGTATCAGCATGGGGGAACAGACGCAGGTTAAATTCTTGCATCAAGTTCTAAAGTTTTGAAAAAGGACCAGGAGTGAGGGAGTTTATCTTTAAGGTACCGTCAATCTTGTTTTTTCCTTATAAAAGCATCTATGATAAGGCATCTCCAGGCTGATGCAAGACATTCTTAGTTTTGAATGGTAAAATTAACCCCCCAAAAGAGCTATTTTATCCTCATCAATATGAAGCGCAACTGAGTAATGTAAATATAATAACCATCTGAGGTGGCGAGGTTAGGATCAAATTCTACTCCATCCTCAGTTTGTAGAATGTCTCATAGTCAGCCAAAATACAGACCAATATCCAAAGTCATATAAAACCAAATAGGTTTTATATTTCACTATTACTCTACTTAAGCATATCAATAATATATTGCTATTAATTACAACATTACCTTAAAATTTAGATTTGCAGGCAAGCATATAAATGCAATATTACCTACAAGGTAGAAACTCCAGACACTCCAGACAAAAATATTCAAAAATATTCTATATTCTTACAGTGTCTGACAAGACAGATCGCCTCGAGTTAGTCCTATAGCATTTCCTGCCCCTTTAAAAACAAACTTAGACTTCCTCCTAGTGATGATGTTAATCATCTCTCCTGCAGTCATCTCGGTGAGGATAATGGAACACAATATTAAAATGTTTTTCAAGAGATACTTTTGAAAAGAAACGAAAGGAGGAGGAGAAAGAAATATATTCGTTCCACCAGAAGACGTGCAATGGGGAAGCTAAGTCATGATTCTAAATATGATAAAAACAAAAGTCGTTTGCTCACAAAATACTAAAAAATACTAAAAATACTAAAAATACTAAAAATACATGAGGTAATCAGCTAAATATCATTTAAAAAAAGGGGGGGGGGGAAAGTAAGCAGCAGTGGTGTTAGGCACTTGTTAGAATTTCACGCACAGAACATCAGATGTGGCTACAGCAGCTTCTCGATGTGCAAAGAAGCCCCTGGGGGCAGATGTGACTTAGGGCAGACCTTAGGGGTGCTCCTGCCCTGAGAAGCCTCCTTGGTGGTGGCAGACACAGGTTACACAGGAGTGACAGGGAAACGGCTGACAGAGCCAAGGTGCTGCCATAAGGAAAAGGGGCCTGGGGAGCTGATTCACGTCCAAATAATCCTTTGGGCATTGTATTAACAACAGCGACGCTGTGAAGCAAATAAAGAACCCTGTAATTCAGGATTCAACTCTTTATGTTCATTTACCAGGGAGTTATTACCACAGTATTACTAACATTCAGCTGGAGAGAATCCCAGATGACTAAGGGTTTAAAGTATTATATACTTAAAAATTCATCAAAATAGGAAAAAAACAAAATTGAAATGTTTTTGTTCAGCTTTTTCCTTGTCACATAAACAATCATTAAACATTACGATCCTAATTCAGTACCTTGATTTATTCCTTAGAGAAAGTAATTTCTTTCATATCTAACTCTTTGGCCATATAATACAATGCAATAAGAGTACTTTAACTCAAAAATATTTGCAAAATCTGAATGTATTTAGTTATAGACAATTCACACAACAACGTAAGAAATGCAGTTTGATACAAAAGCTGGCTCCCAAAAGCCAACAATAAAGCTATCTGAACAGATACCACTTATACGTAGAAGTGGCAGAGTTACCTAAACACAGGTAATTCTAAACAAAACTAAAAAACCTGTGGATTGTCCCTTATATTTATCCTAATTCCCTGTAATTCCAGGTACGTCTGAAACTGCGCTGTATTAGTGGTGCTGCACAAATAGTAAGTCAGCACAAGAATCATCCTTTTATTAATATACCTTGCTGAAGCCCACCACTGAAATATCTACAAGATGTCAACCCCAGTAAGCCTGAAGTTACAGGGAGGGTATCCTCCATGTGAGCAAAATCTTGATCTCCTCATAGAGTCTAAATATTCTAGAAATAATAAACTGGCTGAAAGCCAGAGCAAGATGAGCTATGCGGACAGTGGTCTTCAAACAGGACGTTTTACGTATTTTCCACCCAAGAATGAATGCAGCTAGAAATGAAAAACTGAAATTGACAATTAAGGTGCAAGGACATACTTCATAATACCAAAATATGTAAGCGAGTATACACTGATCATCATTTTTTTACACAAAAAAAGACATTTGTCATCAAAATTTTACCATCAAATGCATATTAAGAAAAATTGTACCACTTCTGCAAACTATTTTTACAAGATAAGAATGAACATCCTGCTTTAATTTTCTCTGATCATTTTGCTGACTTGACAGATTCTTAACAATCCACTAGTTCACATTACTTAAATAAATTTCGTATAAAACAAAGGGTTGTTTGCAGTTTGAAATATCTAAAAGCTTTACAGATCCTGCTGCCGTTCAACTCTCAGCTACAGTCTCATTATCTTCAGCAGGAGCAATAAAGTGCCTATAGACAGCTGTGATTTACTGACCTTGCTGGAAAGCTTCTCTGCCTTGAACGTTCATCAGATGCCACACGTAAGAATCAGAAGAGAGGAGCAAGTTATCACGACTCTGGTCTTCACAAGTCCAAAGACATTTCTATTAAATAAAAACCTTCGGATCTTCCTTTTTGCCTTAACTGCTTCTCTTTTCCAGTAGATGCTTAGCCTGTGTGCCCTGCTGTACAGCAGCCACCTTTGAATTTTCTGAGCGAGCCGAGCAGCCTGCAGATAGCAGGAATCACCTTCTCAGGGTCCCTCCTAAGGCAGCTGAAACATTTTATGCAGACTCCAAGTACTTATGGTTTTCCTTTATCTCAATTTCTTGCATTAGGAAACGACCTGAATTACACAACTGGAAATCTCAGAGGCCTTTTTAAAGCCAGAGCACCAGTTAGGAATAGCAGCACCAAGAGGACTTGATTGCAGTTGGCGTTACTACTGTGAAACATTAATGGTTCTAGCTGGGATGAGGCACTTGGCTAATAGAAAGATCAAGAAGTGCTAAAGAATCTAGCAAATGTAAATGACAATATGTTTATCAGAAAAAACGGCTCTGAACTGATGATACTGACTTGTGCTCTATTATTACTCGCTTTACAATCCCACGTAAGAAGATTACTGTCTATTTTGGCACTACATATAACGAGAGTATGCAGCATATAACCAAGGGGCTGTATTAGAGGCTGTCTTGTATCATCACACCCACACAGATACTCCTCAAGTCGCTTCTCCTACAGCAGGAAACAACCAGCTGTCACATCTCCCAGATATAAGCCATTTTGCTAGTGAAGAGAACAAAAAAAGACAGCAAATCCTTCATTTTTAATTTAAGAATGCAGTGTAGCCTAAATTCAAGGGCAGAACTGTATTACTTCTCAGTCTTCTGCCTATGAGAATACAACAGTGCACCTCACACTCTGTATCCCCGTTTCCACCGGCTTCCCAAGCCACGGCAGTGCAAAAGCAGCAGGAAATAATCCTAACAGAGCAGCAAGGCACTGACACAGCAGCAAGTTACACTACCACCTCCTCTGATATTATGCAACTAATTCTTCTAATATCTCTGGAGAGGCCGTGCAAACGGGGATTAATCCAGCCCTGGAAGAGTTGCTCAGGCCAGCAGCTGGACTTTGGAGAAATCCTAATGCCCACAGCCAAGGTTTACTACCTGAAAATAACTGTTCTCTGTGTTTCATTGAAATAGGCAAGGGAAACTTACTGCCTTCTTCATATCCTACACTGTGTTGCTCCTGCCAGGCCCAACTGGAACAAAAAGCTGCTGGCTCAAGGCCTAGGATGTCTGTCTGCTTTGTGGCTACCAAGCTCCTCTCCATGGTCATTCAGGCCCAGTCACCTCTTGTCCTCCTAAAGGAAGGTGGCCAACTCTGAGGCAACACGAAGGAGACCTGTGTAACCTGACATGGG